>OVAV01001159.1:0-12003 GCA_900406375.1 Iberis amara | reverse complement strand
GGATAAATCACAAACTGTGGCTTTTCCGTGGCTATTCCGTGACAATTTTATTTTTAGCCATGGACTGGCTGTGACAAGGTCGTAGGTATACGATTTTTTTTTGTATAATTATACTTGTTCAGTCGTTAATAATAATGAGAAATCTAATAATTTATTTATCTATGTTATTAGCTCATGTTAATCTCAATATGGTACTAGAGAAAGAAAATTATGTATATTCAAGAGTATTTCTCGTTTTGATCTTCTTTTTTCTCCTATTTTGTACAATCCATATTGAAATCATGTACAATCCATAAAATTAAATCGCAACACCACATATCACTACAAAAATTCATATTATCTTCACAGTAATGACCATCCTGATCTTCAATTGGTCTCTGATCGTCTTGAAACAATTTTTAATTTCCAAGCTTGGCATCGGTCAGTTCATATGGCTCTCAATGTTCGCAATTAGCTCGGATTCATCAATGGTACGATTCTGAAACCTTCTGGTGATCTGGATCTTGGTCACGATGCAACGATATGGAATGATACAACAATCTTTTACACTAATGGACAATCGTCTCAACCTCATCATGGTTATATCACTTCTCAAGAATCATTTGATCAGTCTTTTGTTGCTGCTTATGGAAATTTCAAACCTAGACAACGTCCTGTGTGTACACATTGTGTTCTTCGTGGACACACATTCAATAAATGCTATCAAATCTATGGTTATCCGGCTGGTTATCGTATACCAAATTGGAACCAAAGCCAACCTCGTGGTCCAGCTAATCAAAATTTCAGAGGTCCATCTCCAAATGGATCATGACCAACTCAATAATATGTTTCAATACAAAAGTTTGTTAATAAGCCTCAAAGGTCAAATCAGCAGGCCCCTATGCAAACTGTTGCTAATGTTGTTTTAGAACAGATTCAAGATTATTCTTCTAACCAATCCAATCTCTGGAACAACAGTATACATATGATTCACACATTGTCAATCAACTCATCACTCAAGTAAATATAGCAGACTTTTCAGGTCTTTCTTCATCCTCGATTACTAATACTAGTTACATAGCTTCTCAATCAACAGCTGGTATGTTTCTCTTTTCTTCTCCTAGTCTTCAATTCCAGAAAATTGTCTTACTTTCCAAAACCAACGTTTTTACACTCTTCTTTCTAAACTGTCATCTAGTGCTTGGATAATAGATAGTGGTGCTACTAGCCATGTTTGTTCATATTTTACTTTATTTCAAGATACTAAACCAGTACAAAGTACCACAGTCTTATTACATAATGGTGCTAGGGAACATATCACTCACATAGGCACAATACATCTTTCACAAACATTAGTTTTATATGATGTCTTGTTTCTCCCTTCATTTAGCTTTAATCTCATTAATATTAGTACTCTTTTAACACATAGCAATGCATCAGCTCAGTTTTACCTTATTTTTGCCTCATTTAGGACCTTACTCAGGCGTGGACGATTGGTAAAGGGAAATCAATACAAAAGCTATACATTCTTGAGCATTCAAACATGGATATCTATTTTTTGTAATGTAATACTATACTCAACAAAAAAACCTTACACAAATGTTTTTTGATTCATAAATTAGAATTTGAATTCGAAGTGAATGAAAGAATAACTAGATTCTAGTTAACGTCTTGAGCTGTACCAGATTTGGTGAAGATCCGGGTACGGTAGGAAGCCATTAACTCGCAAGGAGCTAATCTTGTTCTTTATTGATTGGGAAATAGAGCTTGCCAGAACTGCAGAGGAAGTAGCAGGAGCGTCGTGCCGTTATTGGTTCTGCTCTCTCCAAATGTGGTGAATGGTTGACTGAAATAATAGCCGAAGAAGTAGACTGACTTGGGGAGATGCCTGCCGAGATTTTAAGTAAGATATTAACTCACTCCAGTTTGATCTGAAGGGAAGGAGAAGAGTACCCACGACAAGGTTCCAGGTGTGAGATGAGTAAGCACAGTAAAAAAAATAAATGGTCTCAAGTCTCTTGAGGATACTGACATAGAATGCTATTGATGGAGGCATTTGTGTTCCAAAACGCAATTCGATCGCCTGTAGCTATTCTATTGAGCATATCCAACCAAGTTAGAAATGAGTGCTTAGGGGTAGAATTTGAGAACCAGACAATCTTTGACCACGAGACATGAGATTTCCTTGGTTGTCGATTGTGCCACGCTGCATTAAATTGGAATGTCTTAGCATAGGAGTCACCCTTGCTTCTCCAAAGGACCCGATCATTTGACTCTACAAGAATGGGAACAGGTTGTAGAGCCAGAAACATGGTCAGCTAAATGAGTGATTGGAATCTCTGAGGCCGGAATGACCAGCCACTTTGACTAGCCTCTACGACAAAAGCTTCTTTCCTGATGCCAAGAGCTCGGAAGCCCCTCAAGCCTACCAAATCAATTAACCTTCCAAGAGACGACCAATTATCATACTAAAAAGAGGCACGCAAACATGGATATCTCGCATTCTAATAAAGACTTATGTACATCTTTCACTGTTGATGGAGATCTATGGCATTGTCGTTTAGGGCATCCTTCACATGCTAAACTTTCCACTTTGTCTTTTGTTTTATATTTACCAAAATCTTTCTTTCTAAAGATCATATATGCTCAGTCTGTCCATTAGCAAAACAACGTCGACTACCTTTTGTTTCTCATAATCGATTGTCAAAAGAACCTTTTGATTTGCTTCATTTGAATATTTGGGGACCATTTTCAACTGAATCAATTGAAGGATATATATTTTTTTAACAATTGTTGATGATTTTTCTCGTGTTACTTGGATTTATATGTTGAAACATAAGAGTGAAGTTAAAACTGTATTTGCAACCTTTATTACTTACATGTTCACTTAATATTATACATCTGTTAAATCTATTCGGTTTGATAATGCACCTGAACTTGCATTCACTGATTTTCTTAAATAAAAAGGCATTTTTCATTATAATTCATGTGTTGATAAATCGCAACAAAATTCAATTGTAGAACGTAAGCATCAACATTTATTGAATGTTGCAAGATCTCTTCATTTTCAGTCTAATATTCCTTTGGTGTATTTGTTTGGTTGTGTTTCAATGGCTGCTTCCTTTATTAATCGCATTCCATCACCTGTTTTGAATGATAAAACACATTATGAAAACTTTCTCACAAGTTACCAAACTATGATTTCATCCGTAACTTTGGTTGTCTTTTTTATGTTTCTACATATCCTAAGAATCGCACAAAGTTTTCTCTTAGGGCTAGAGCTTTAGTGTTTTTAGATTACCATCTTGGTTACAAAAGTTATAAGGGGCTGGGTTTAGAAACTAACATTGTGTCCATATCTCATGATGTTAGTTTTGTGAAAAGGTTTTTCCATTTAGAAATGAATATAAAGTTACAGATTCTAAATTTTATCATTCTTTTGTCTTACCTACTACTATTGATTGTGATATTTTATATCATCCTTTGACATATCCACTCATCTTTCATCCCCTGCACGTCCACATGCATATCATCTTGATTCTCATCCTTAAATTCGCATGCATCTCATCATGTGTCTCCTTCTGCATCTCATCATGTGTCTCCTTCTGCATTAAATAACACTTATCATAGTCACACAACTAGTACCAAATCTATTATTAGAGAGACTAGTAATGAAACTGGTCTGGTTGATTATCCTCAAGTAAGACCTAAACGTAGGCCTAAACAACCATTTTATTTATCTGAGTACCACTACTACTTGACCAACACTCCTACATTTCCATCTCCCACTCATAAAACGCCTTATCCTTTACAATATTTTCACTCCTATAATCACTTTTCTCCCAATTATAGAGCCATTATTCTCTCATTTACCTCTGAGATAGGACCAAAATCTTTTAAAGAGGCAATGAATAAGAAGCTGTCAGCATTTAACAGTACAAATACTTGGGATGTTATATCTCTACCCGAAGGCAAACATGTCATTGGCAATAAGTGGATGTACAAGATAAAGTACAAAGCAGATGGTACCATAGAACGCTACAAGGCAAGACTTGTGGCTAAAGGATATACTCAACAACCTGCCATTGAATACATTGACACATTTTCTCCTGTTTCCAAGTTAGTCATTGTTAAACTTTTGTTGAAGCTTGTTGCAGTTCATGGATGGCATCTTACTCAAATAGATGTAGCCAATGATTTTCTTCATGGTTCTCTTGAAGAAGAAATCCACATGAGTTTTTCCTTGGGTTATACACCTGGATTTGGTACATCTTTGCCTCCAAACCCTGTCTATAGATTACGCAAATCATTATATGGTCTGAAGTAGGTGAGCAGACAATGGTATCACACTTTTTCTCAGGTCCTTCTTAAGAGTGGTTTTGCACAGTCAGCTTCAGATAATATGTTATTTATCAGGTGTACTGGTTCTACCATCATTGCAATCTTGGTTTATGTAGATGATATCATTATCACAAGTAATGATTCTACTGAAATCACTCATCTTCAAGATATTCTGCATCAATCATTAAATATTAAAGATCTTGGACCTGTCAAATTTTTTCTTGGAGTGGAGGTAGTAAAATCAACTAAGGGGGTCTAATAGAGTAATATATAATGTTGAGTATATATATTTGTCAGCACAAGTATGCTCTATCTCTTCCTCAAGATGCATGTATCTTGGGTTGCAAACCAAGTTCTGTTCTCATGGATCATAAAAATAACCCCAGCATTACATATGGTACTTCATTGCCTAATTGCAAGCCTTATCGTGAGCTGATTGGACGCTTCACACTTACTCTATTTAACAATAACTCGTCCTAACATCACATATGCAGTCAATAAACTAAGCTAATTTCTATTAAACCCAACAGATTTGGATATGCAGGCCGCTCACAAGGTTTTGGGTTATCTGAAGGGTAATCCTTATCAAGGTTTATTTTTCTCTGCCACTTCAAATCTTAATCTTAATGCCTTTGCTTATGTTGATTAGGCAGCTTGTCCTAACTCCCAACTTTCTATTCATGGATATTATGTCTTCCTTGGCAACTCCTTAATCTCTTGGAAAGCCAAGAAACATCAAGGTGAAAGTCGCAGCAGGTTAGAGCATGAGTATCTTAGCCTTGCTAATGCAACTTGTGAACTTTTATAGATTCAGCAGTTGCTTCAAGACTTTCGGGTCTTCATCAAGTTACAAGCTATTTTATTCTGTAATAACAAATTTGCATTGCACATTGCTTCCAATCCACTCTTCCATGAAAGGACAAAGCATGTGGAAATTGATTGTCACACTACTAGAGATCACTCAAAGTTGTCTTCTTGAATACTCTACATGTTGCTTCCGCCAATAATCTAACTGATATGCTAACTCAAGCCATGTCTTCTAGTTTATCTAGATCTCTCCTCTCTCTGTTTTCATTTTCAAGCTTTTAATTGTCAAAAGACACCATTAAATAAAGGTTTGAGGGACATATTATGATATATAAAGTTAGTTAGTTAGTTAGTTAGAATCAACTATATATACTCTACTTGCATATGTCCATTAATAATTATGAGAAATCTCTTAATTCATTTATCTTTGTTCTTAGCTCATGTTACTCTCAATATCTTTAATATCTATGTATATAACAAATAGTGTAAATCATGATTGGGAATGGAAAACTCTTTTACCCTAATAGTATATGTGATAAACTCTAACTAAAATTTTACACAAAACCTGATTGTGACACTTAATATTGAAAATTAATGATCAAAGATGTAAGTCTGATCCATAACATTGACTCAAGTTCATATTCTTTTCACCCCATCGTCTCCTCTTTTATTTGTTTCTTATCCGGAGAGATCCTGGGAAAATGTTAGGCCAAAACAGAATAAATATATATTATATAGAGGGGCTGTTCGGGAACTTGTCGCTAGCGACTCATGTAAGCGACCAAAAAATAGTCTTCTCTCTCCTTATCTCTATTGATAATATATGGTGAAGATCGTCGCTACAGCTTCGTTACGTTGATTTCGTTACCGCTTAAAAACTCTGCGACATCAAAACACGTATTATTTATGGTTTTTCAAAACTAACGGCAGATACATACAACAATACGATGAGGTGATAATTTTTTCAATATATATTTTTTTGAACGCTACTGCTTATCCAGTTGTAGCATAAAGAACAGCCCCATACTATATTTTGGCGGATCTACAACACATTAGTGTGACGCACGTGTCACATACTAATATTTACTAATATGAAATACATTCTTCATAATTTGTAAGAGAGGCCATCATGGTTAACCACATCTCTAACTAAGGACCATGCACAAGGTTTGATTCCTCCCTCCTCACTATTCATTGTTTTCTATTTTCTTTAAATTTTCACATAATAAATATATTCCATCATTTTATTGTTTTTTATTTTCTTTAGTTTCTTTTACACTATACACAAATTCCATTACTCTATTTTTTTTTAGATTTTTTCTCTTTTTTTTCCAGTACACATTTTCCTTTTTATTAATTACTAATTGATAATATATGTTCTTAGTTTAGTTAGACTTTTAACAGTTTATTTTAACAAATAAAACACATAGTGGTTAATATTTTTAGTAAATTTATTTAAACTTTTTTGTGCATAAAAGTTTTAAATCTAATTTTCTACATAATACAAACTATTTTATATTGTTTTAAAAATTCAAATATTGCTATTTTAGTGATAAATTTACATCTATAAAATATATTATTTTACATTATTGTAAAAATTTTGTGTCCCATAGTAAATTATTATCTATAAAATAATTCATTGTTTTCTATTTTCTTTAATTTTCACATTATAAATATATTTCCTCATTCTATTGTTTTTATTTTCTTTAGTTTCTTTTACATTATACACAGATTCCATAAGTCTTTCGCCTTTTACTAAAGAATACCGTGGTCTCTCTGCTCATAATCGGCATACGGTTATTTTGGGAAGGTTTTTGTTAAAAAAGCCCTCATCAATTCTTTAGTTACTATAATTATTTACCTTGGAAATTTAAATTATCCTAAGTTTTTCCACATTAACAATTGATTATTAAGCGAGTGTTGTATCATGCCATAGCATTTGGGAATGGTATTCGCTGTTGAATGTTGATGAGAAATGGCTTGAAGATCATATATAGGAGATGATGATTTAATTGATCTTGTTTTCACAGTTTATGGTTGTGCACTAAAGATGGCGAAGATGGTTCCTCACCAGCATCAGCATGTACTCATGCAATCTTGAAAAAAGTTTCGTCGCCCATGTTTCCGCAACTTTAAGTCGACTTTTACGTAGAAGCACTTGGATCCAAATTTTCATGTTATTGCTAATAAAATATTTTTAAAGTTTTTACAAAAAATTTTATCTATAAAAGGGGCATAGTTAATATTCAAAAGGTAGTTAAAAGTCTAGATGTACCAGAAGCTGGTACAAAACTGGGGTGCTGAAAAAGTCTAGATGAAAAGAGAAATACCAAAGTCTAAACAAATACNACTGGGGTGCTGAAAAAGTCTAGATGAAAAGAGAAATACCAATGTTTACATTAACTAGTATGATGTTATATATAAATTATCATACTCATCATATTGTTGTACTTGTAAGAAAAGTGACCGACGTAAAGATCCGCTTAAACACATCCTCTAGATGTGTGTTCATATGATCGATGTAATAATATAATCACAACAAGATTAAGACATTAAGTAGCACAAAGTCTCTTTCATTTATGTCTCACACAGAGCCGACACCAACCCCCTTTCTTATATTCTGTAATTTGTTTCATCTTTGTCGTCTCTTACGGTGGGTGGGTTTGTTAGGGTTTGGTGCGAGTTTTTCCAGGTTCTCGGTTGGCTTTGAAAGGAGCGGATACCCCCTCGACCGCCGGAGTTGGGTTAGTCACCGGGCTCTGGCCAACAGTGTCGGTGGAAGCTTCCTTCGCGAACGACTCCCACGCCGTAGGTGTCCCCGGCCCATTCTAGTTTCGCCTTTTTTATAGCATGTTTGCTCATCATCTCTGTGTGCTTTGCCGTAGAGTCGCCCCTTTCTCCACTTCGTAGGTCTGTCGTGTCCGTTCTCCATCTCTTTGCTTCACCTTCTCTCGCGGCTCTTAGATGTTTGAGGGTTTAGGGTTTGGGTTAGTCCTTTGATTGAGGAGTAGTGGTTGTCTCTGTTGATTAGGTTTGGTTTCAAGATGATATTCTAATGACCTCTGGTTTTCTGGTTTGTAGCTACTTATTGCTTGTGTCTTTGGTTTTTTATGGCCTTTTTTGGATTGTTCTTTCATATTTTTGATGAACCGATCAGGTGGCTGGTTAGCTCCAATAGAGTTCATCATAGTTTCGGGTAAGAGCTGACATATACATGCCTTCTTCTTTCTAGTTTATGGTCGTTCTCATTTCGACGCATCCAGCTTCGACAATTTTAGCGGTTTCAATAAACATTTGTAAGGTTCCGTTCTGCCACCAAATAAGAAATGCAAGGTTGTTATTTTTGAAGTATACCGATTTTAAGCGAGGACTATAAGATGAAGTTCAGCGAGTGTAGTTGGTGAGTCGTCATAGTGATTCTGTGATTCTTTTATAATATTCGTTTTCTTGTCTTGAAAGTTGTGGTATTGTCAACGAGAAATGATGAGATGCAAAAATAAGTTTAGCATTTGTTTTTCTTCTTTTGGTTTTTTTATGATCTTTCTCTGACTCTTGGGTTATCAAACTTTTGCCTCTCGAGATTTTGCGCTTATAAAGCTAATACGTGACACATGGGAATCGACGACATCAAGAATTGAATCAATGGATGAATCGATGGATAAGAAAGTGCTAATATGTATAGTGTCGTCTCCTAGACAATATGAAATTGTTAAGAGGAAGAAAAATTGTATGTGTTGACGACTGAAGGAAGTTTTGTTATATTGGTTGTTGCAAAAGAACAATTAGCAGAGTGAAAGTGTGCCTTGATAGTTTTTCTTAGTTGTGACATTTAAATTATATTTTTAGCTTAGTTGTGCACTCAAGAAGGGGAGGTTTGTGATTGATATCTTAAATATCACTTGATTTAGGCGAGGCTTAATTCATGGGGGAGTTTTCTTAATAGTTAAAAATAAAGGATCATTTGATTGGGATGAAATTTAGAATGAGTACATTTGAAAAATTAAGATTTTTTGACATGAAAGAACTGGAAGGTGAGTGCTTGAGTTGTAAAACTAAGCTAATACAGGAGATTGAAGATATATTGAAGATGACATGTACAAGTGGTACTTTGGCTGGAGAAGACAAAAGATCAATCAAACTATTCTGTAAGCTGAAGGTGGTTTAGCGAATTAATTAGTTTGTTGCATGCAGCACTAAAAAAGAAATGAGATTTAGCTTGGGCTATGGAAATTTTCTAAAAAAGAAAATCAACCAGAAAAAAAAAAGATTTGGCTTAGAAAATATGTTTAGGGATTTGGAAAATTTTCTAAATTTTTTTTCAACAAAATGATAAGAAAAGTTTCCTTAGAAATAAAGAAAATTCGAATTTGGATTTTAAGATTCTAAGGTTTAGGATCTTAGAAAGTCTTGGAAACTTTATAAAAGGTTAAAAGACCATGATATGTAACACTCTTATAGCTAGTTTATTAGAGAGATTTTCAAAGTTTTCAAGGGGTGAGTGTTCTACTAGTCGCCTCTTTCCGTGGGTGATTCATTTAAATATGATACTGTCTCTAGGTAATTGGGTCATTGATTCAGATTATTTAGGATACGAAATCTTGTGGGATCAACTCATAAGAGAATTATGAGAGCTTTAATCGAGTGAAAATTCTAAAATTTACTTGTAAGATTTCGTGTGAATAAAAGTTTAGGTTTGGTGTTTCCAATTTGAAAAATTTGTGTTGTGTCTTATGTGTTCTCTGCACTAACATCTCCTTCTTCCATTTCTTCGCTTTCTTGGGTGAATGGTTTTGAGCTTCTGTTTAACTAGTTCTCAATCTTTAGTCTTTTGTATCGGTTTAACTAGTGGATGTAAGCCGCCTGTGTAAAGGGTTTTGGTGTGCTTTTGGTTATCAGGCTTGGGAGATTAGGGACATGTTTGTGTGTTACTTTTCTTGAGGGATTGTTGTGGCCTTTGGAGTTCTCCCCAGTGTTGCGTGATGGCTCAACACTGCAATTAGGTGGTCTAAGGCATTCAGATTGGTTACGACAGACTATAGTCGGGCTTGCTTTCCTACAGGCCTTATATCCATATCCGTAGCTTCATGGTTTCATCATCTCTTCCTGTATATTCGTTGCATTAGTAATTTTACTTTTTAGTCGTTGCATTAGTAATTCTCATTTTGTATTTTCCTTGTTCGTAACATAATAGTAGATTTTTTAACCCAAAAAAAAAGAGATTACGACCTTACATATTTTAAAGGAAAACAAACTTAGAAATTTAGAATTCATTTTAATGACATTGCCAATGGGACCTTTAAAAGAAAGCTCTTTCAAATGAACCTCCCAAATCTGTCATCATATGTAAGCGGACGTCTAAAGCATAATGGTTTACGTTCAACCAGTCAACTAGCACTTTAATATACTAAAATTTTATAGTTATGGAGCTGGTTAACTTTGTCAAAATCTAAAAAGATAAGTATAAAAATAGGTCAATTGCAATTAGTCTAAGTGATCGCCTTCTAATCTTTATCATTTATACATTTAGTAGGTCTCATCATGATATACCACGAAGTATTAGACAAACCATATATGTTATGGTTTATGGATCAAAAAGTTGGTCCAAAATTGATGTTTTTTTATGTGCAAGATCCACCAATGGTGCACACGTGTTAATATCTCTAAAACTTGATCTCTAACTTTTGTTTTGTTCATTAAGAATTTTATTGATCCGAATCTGTTACATTCCCACCTACTTTTTTAACCATCCACTCCAAATTAAACACAACCCATGCTTTTACTAATTTAAATAGATATTCAAACGAACCCTCTTAATTAGTGTTTGTATGTCTCACAGCTTCTTACTAAATCAGAGGATCTGCGTCCAAGAACGATAAACAAAACAAATGAAGAAAACATTAAGCTTGAAGCAAATTCTGGTGACTCTATACGATGCATGTTTGTGCATAAAACATCTTCACAGTAACAAAAATCAAGGTTCTAGTATAGAGATCAAGAATGAATCGTTATGTCCCGAGGATGATTTGGTATCTAAAGAGAAGGCTATGGCAGGAAGAAGGAGAATCAAAGTGGTGATAACTAGGAAAGAGTTAGATCGCTTCTTGGCGAAACAAGTTTCTTTGGAGGAACTCGTTTTTTTGAATGAGACAACGTTCTTCAGACCTTTTGAGGAAAATAGGTGGAAGCCACAGATTGAATCTATCCATGAAACACCTGACTTGTAAGAATTTGGGTTTTCGATATATCCGCGGTCGATGGTTGTAATAAATAAAAAAAGTTGGTGATGACTTCAATGTTGTTGTTAACAGAGCAAAACAAGGGAAAATATTGCATGACAAAAGAAAACATCCGTTGTTTTCCTTTCTATGTTTGATTTTATTATATATTTGATTATACAATAAATATCATCCAAAAATATATTTGATATTTTACAAAAAAAACATGTTTGACAATAATATATATATATACTAAATAATATTTCTATGTTTGAATTAGGTAAAATATATTTTTAGGGCCGCCACCGTTCGAAGTTGTAACATCCTCGTGGACAATATATCTGAATTTTTTTCGGGATCTGGATTTTCATTATCATCATACTCATGCGGTTGGAACGGTACCAACGCTCTTCCCTAAGGGAGATATCATGCAAGATCCATGAGGGTAAGCACAAGTAACAAATATTCTTTCCATTCCCAAAAGATTGACCCCTTAAGCATCCAAATCTACTCGACATTGGAGAAGCCAGATGTATGTCCCAACACTGAAATTGCAAAATAGAATTTGTGTCAAACACATATTTTTTTTGCTTTTGGAAGATACAAATACAAATATTCTTCTGTGTCAAACACATATGATGAAAAAATGTGTTATATAATT
>OVAV01001158.1:540-14199 GCA_900406375.1 Iberis amara | reverse complement strand
AGAGTTTTTTAAAGCTGCATGGTCAATTGTTGGTGATTATTTCACAATTGCTGTCCAATATTTCTTTCTCTATGGATTTCTCCCTGCGTGGAGTCAATGCCACATTGGTCTCTCTCATTCCCAAAACTGAGGATCCGCAAACATGAAGGATTAAAGATGGATCTCTTATTGCAATGTCATCTACACGATTATTTCTAAAATCTTTGCAAACCGTTTGAAAGTTTGGCTCCCAGAATATATTGAGCCAAATCAGAGTGCTTTTGTTAAAGAGCGTCTGCTTCTTGAAAATGTTATGCTTGCCACTGAGCTGGTCAAGGACTACCACAAGCCAAGAGTTTCCTCTCGATGTACTTTGAAATTGGATATTTCAAAATCTTTCGACACGGTTCACTGGGATTTCATCATCTTAGTCTTACAGGCCATGCACTTCCCTCCGTGTGCCATCTACTGGATCCAGCTTTGCATATCTACAACCACCTTTTTAATCTTAGTAAACGACGAGCCTGTAAGTTACTTCCTGAGTGCTCGTGGCAACCGTCAAGATTGTGCGCTTTCCCCCCTATATGTTATTGCTAATAATGTTTTCTCCAAACTTTTGAATACAACTGCAGCTGATGGCAAGTTCAATTATCATCCAAGTTGTCGGGAACTTGGTCTCACCCACCTTAGCTTTGCGGACAACATTCTTGTTTTCACTGATGGCCAATCTACTTCTAATCACGTCATTCTTCAGGTTCTGAACACTTTTGGTAAAGCTTTGGGGCTTCGGCTTAATCTCACTAAGTCATATGCTTTCCTCATAGCTATTCCAACCCGTGCCTTCTCCGGACGATCCTCGACTTTGGGTTTAAATGTGAGGCGCTCCCCATCCGATACCTAGGTCTCCCATTAACGACCAAAGGGCTTACCGCTGCATATTATGGCCCTCTTTTAGAACATATTTGACGACAGTTCACTGCCTGGTCTAGCAAGCTTCTCTTTTACGTCGGAAGATTACAACTTATTAAGTTAGTTTTGTGAGCATGGTCAACTTCTGGCAATCAACTTTCTGACTTTCGAAGCGATGCTTGTGAGCCATTAATATCCTCTGTAGTAATTTCCTATGGTAACGATCCTCCTCCAATCACTCTGCCGCCAAAGTCATATGTAATGATATTTACAAGCCAAGATCAGAGGGTGGTTTAAGTATCCGACGCTTAGAGGACACTTCTTAGGTTTCTTCTTTATCGCTCATTTGGAGATTACATGCCTCCCCTTCATCCCTTTGGGCTGCCTGGACACACCGTTATCTAATCTGTTACTCAACGTTTTGGGACGCTACCCTTACTCCTCATGTTTCTTGGGTGTGGCAAAAAATTACTCAAGTTTCGTCATCTAGTCGTATCATATCTTAAAAAAAAACTTGTAGGTGATGGCCAAGGTACGTCTTTCTGGTTTGATAATTGGTCCCATCTTGGTCCTTTATTTTCTCTTATAGGTTCCCGTGGTACTCAAAAATGGGTCTTCCCATCACCACTACGGTTGCAGAGGCTACGATTGAAGCCCGCTGGTTACTTCGTCACTCCCGTGATCCACATCTTCGTGCATTACATGACCAACTGATCTATCTTCCGCTGCCATCCACTGTCTTGGGACCTGATCCCACCCTTTAGCATCATGTACCAGACTCCTATAAGCCTTATTTCTCCGCCTTAGTGATATGGAAACACCTATGTCATTCACACCCTAAGCAAATTTGGTCTTCCACAATATGATTTTCTCAATCTATTCCACGTTATTCTTTTATTGCTTGGCTAGCTGTTCTTGACAAGTTGACAACCGGTCGTAGAATTCGAGCTTGGGGTTATGCACAACTGTGCCCGCTTTGTGGAGAATCAAATGAGACAAGAGGCCACCTCTTTTTCGCTTGTCCCTACACATACATGCTTTGGACAAGACTCGGCTGTGCCCGCTTTGTGGAGAACCATATGAGACAAGAGACAACCTCCATCATCACCTCTCGCCTGACTGGAACATCACGTTTATATCCTTAGGGGGTCGATCATTGTCACGTCTTGACACCATCTTGCTCAAGCTATTATTCCAATTAGCTATGTACCATCTATGGCGAGAGCGCAATGCTCGCTGCCATGGTAAACCTCACAGCTCCACAACCTCTCTTTATGCAATCATTTTCTGGACCATCACAACACGTATCATCAGTCTCAACTATGTTCAAGGATCACGTCTTCACCTATTGGGGCAACGATGGCATCATTTTCACCCATGAAGACAACTCTATATTTCCTCTTCTCCTGTCATTCCCTATTTTCGTGGTTTTGGTAATTCACAGACTGTAATCTTTTTTCTGGATCTGGTTTTGTCCCATTGGGTTTTCTAGGTTAAGATTTTCTTGGGCAGCCTAAATTACCCTTCCAAGCTTGAACCGCAATTGCATTTTATTTGAGTTTCAAGTTTTACGATCCATTTGTTTGTACATATGACTCTTTTTGATTCATAAATTTAACATTTAATCAAAAAAAATTTAAATTACTCAAATCATTCTAATTATTCAGACTCTTATGAGTATCAAAATTACTCTAATATTTTGATCAATCGAATTGTGAATATTTCAAAAATATGTTCGTAAGCATTTAAAATAGTAAAATATATTTTGAATATCTAAAATAAAGTGAAAATCAAAGTAAATATTTAGAGCCATTCCGTAATTTTTTTTATTGAATGTATGTAGTCACTATATGTGTCTAGCTACATTCATAGAGTTAGTTTATATTCTGTTATTCAAAATGCATATAAACACTTTACTTTGTACATTGAAGTTACTTAATCAGAAATTCATTTTACTCAAATTCTAATATGGTATCAGAGCCTTGAGCTCAACTTCTTCTTCTTCTTCTTCATTTCTTCACTTCCGCCATTATCATTGTATCTTCACCTTCGCCTTCCACCTTCATATGCTATTCTTCATCTTCATCCGCTACTCTTCACTCTCATCTTCTGCTATTCAAATCATTTTTCGCGCCCAAATTTCAAATGGTTAAACAAAAATGCAAATCGTAATACATCTTACTCCCACTCCATATTCACCAGAAAATCATTCACCAAAGCATCAGAACAATGTTCGAAGCGGACCTGCTCATCCAGAGATATCATGATCTTCCTCTCATGATGCATTTCACCAGTCTAATTAAAATCTCCAATATGATTATATGGCGTATATTAATCATCAAGATTCTCAACCTTTTGAGGTATCAATTTCTCCCAACGGTCCATATAGTCTGCTTCATCTTCATAGTTCAGATCACCCGAGGCTAATTTTAGCCCCAAAACTCTTAGATGGAACAAATTATTGTATCTGGATTGTAGCAATGACAACAAATTTAGAAGCTAAGAAAAAATTAGCGTTTACAGATGGGTCTCTTTCTATTCCTAATGAATGTGATCCAATGTACAAAATATGGTCTAGGTGCAACAATATGGTCAAATCTTGGTTGCTTCATAGTGTGTCTAAACAGATCTATACCAGTATCCTATAAATCAAATTAGTTGCAGATATCTGGAGGGATTTACATTCTAGATACCACAAGTCTAATCTTTCAAGATTATACAAACTAAGACATTAGTTGCATTCTCTGAGACAAGGTAGCTTGGATCTTTCAGCTTATCACACGCTAACTCAAATATATTGGGAAGAACAATCAAGTTTACATGTGACAGCAAGAACAATTGAAGATTTGCTTGTAGAAAAGGAAACAAATTGGATTATTGATTTTCTCATGTGCTTGATAATTAAGATCACATTAGGAACCAAATCTTGATGAAAAAGATCAGCCCATATTCAACCGATTAACAACATTGATTCATAAACTTTCCAAGCTTCTACAAATACTTCTAATGGAAATTCAGTTCCAAAGCAAAGACATGTATGTACTCACTTTGGTAGAGTTGGACATATCATTGATAAATGTTTCAAAAAACATGGATATCTTCCTGGCTTTAAACCAAGAAACAAGTTCAAATCTAGTCAGTCAACAATTCAGAGTAATATGGCTTATGATATTGATGTCGCTGGCAATTCAACTCCACATAATCAGAATCATAATATTCAAGCGCAACAAGTTGAATCTACTTCTTTGAATAATGATCATATTCAACAATTTATAGTCTGTTTCAGCTCCCAGCTTCAAAATCAGGGCATTGAATCAACTTCATACGGATTTCAAACCTCATTTATACTAGTCATATTTGATATATGGTCCATTTTTCACTCTGTATAATTAATACTTCATTTCACTATATGTCTTCTCAACATTCTATAGGAAATGGTAATGTCATTAATAATTGTTTGATCATGGACTCTGGGGAAACTCATCATGTCTCAGATTCCTTTCAATTCTTTACCACAATCAAACCTCTAACCAATACTTTTGTCACTCTTCCAACCGGAAGATTAGAGAGCATTGTTGGTATAGGTTAAGTTAGGCTTAGTGATAAAATTGAATTGTTGAATATGTTGTTCGTCCGTGTTTCAAGTTCAGTCTCATGAGTGTTAGTTGTCTTACTAGAGACTTTGGTTCTTTGGTTAATTTTTCATCTACACAATGTTTTATACATAATCTTACATAGGAATTGATGATTGACAAGGGTAAAAAGTTTTCAAATTTTTATATTTTGGAATTTGGTTCACTAGTTCCTGCTTCAACTGGTTCAGACAAAGTGATTGCATTATCTAACAGTGTGAAGTTTAACATTTGTTATAGACGTTTAGGCCATCCTTCTGCATCTAAAATAGACTTGTTATATGATGTTCTTCTTTTAAAAACAAAATAATCACATTCTCATCATTGTAAAGTCTTTCCTCTACATAAGCAGAAACATTTAGCTTTTCCAAATTCAATTCACACTTGTACTGAAACTTTACAGTTGTTACATTTAGACACTTAGGATCCTTTTTCATAATCAACTCATGATGGTTTTTGTTTTTTTTTTTAACTATTATGGATGAATTTAGTAGAGATACTTGGATTCATTTATTGAAAAAGAAATATGATGTTTTGATTGTTTTGTCACTTTGGTTGAAAATCAATATAATAGGAAGGTTAAATCTATTAGATCTGAAAATGCACATGAATTATCCTTTGTTTAATTCTATAAATCCAAAGGTATTGTACCCTACCATTTTTGTTTGGAAAACCCAGAACATAATGCTATGTTGAGAGAAAACATCAGCATATTTTAAAAATTGCAAGATCATTGATGTTTCAATCACAAATCCCTATTTCATATTGGGGTGATTGTGTCTTAAATGTTGTTTTCCTCATCAATAGACTTCCATCTCCTCTCCTTCAAAAGAAATCGCCATTTGAAATACTCAAAAACAAACAACTAGACTATCACCTTCTTAAAACCTTTGGTTGCCTTTGCTATAAAAGTACATTCGTACAGTCAAGATTAAAGTTTGATCTAAGAGCAAGAGCCTCTGTATTCCTTGGCTATCCCTCTGAATACAAGGGTTACAAGCTTCTTGATTTAGAAACACATAGCATTTCCATTTCTAGACATGTAGTTTTTCATGAAACCATCTTTTCCTTTGTTGTCTCATCTACTTCCGAATATGCAAAGTCTTAATTTCATGCTTCTGTTTCTGATCATGTAAATGTGTCTTCATTTGATGAATATCCGCCACTGGCGATCTCATATTCTCACAGAACTCGTAAAAGACCATCTTATTTGCTGGATTACATTTATCAATCTGTTTCTTCTATGTCTATCCAATTACCTTTCTTATGACAAACTATCTTCTTTTCATTCCATTTTTGTCAATTCCCAAGTTTTCATTCCTTAACCTCATAATTTCCGAGAGGCTAAGAAATCATAAGAGTGGTGCAATGCAACGAGTTTTGGGCTTGAATCATTAGAAAGGCTCAACACATGAGATATTTGTACATTACCTCAGGGAAAAGAAGCAATAGGTAGTAAATGGGTATTCAAATTGAAACTCAATGTAGATCGTACCTTAGAAAGGTACAAAGCAAGATTAGTTGCAAAGGGATATACACAACATGAAGGAGTTGATTTTGTTTACATTTTCTCACATGTTGCAAAAATGGTCACTGTCAAACTGGTTCTCTCTTTGGCTTCTAAACATGGCTGGTTTCTGAATCAATTAAATATCTCCATGCTTTTCGTAATGAAGATTTGACTGAGGAAATATACATGACCTTGCATCCTGGATATACATCAAGGCACAAGGACTTACCACCAAATGCTGCTTTNAAGCAAGCCTCTAGACAATGGTTTCTGATATTTTCAGACACTTTACGACTTATGGGATTTCAGAAAGTTAATGGGGATCACAGTTTAATCTTGAAGATCACAAAGACTGAATTCACCATTGCTTTGGTTTATGTGGCTCATATCTTGGTTTCTAGCAAATCAAAGGAAAACATCACAGCTCTTGTCTTGCAGCTTCAACATCACTTCAAATTGGATGACTTGTGAGAACCAAAATATTTCCTTGGTTTAGAAATAGCAAGATCTTCTAAAGGGATTTCCATATGTCACATTAAGTATGTGCTGGAATTGTTATTTGATCCTTGTGTACTAGGCTGCAGACATTCCTCTATCCAAATAAATCCAAGGAATAAACTCGCTGCTTCATCCGGATCACCATTGGACAATGCAGAATCTTGTAGAAGACTTGTTGGAAAGCTAATGTACCTTACCATCATTTGACATGACATCTCTTTTGTAGTCAACAAACTTTGCCAGTACACATCATCCCGTACTAAATGATCTTTATGTCATCACATCCGCTCTTGTTGTCTTATACTATGGTATTGCGGCTTTACATAGTGCCAAGAATCCTGTTTCTCACGAAAGGAAAAAACACATTGAAGCACAATATCATTCGGTCAGGGAGAAGATTGAGGAAAGGGACTTACACACATTACACGTACGGTATAAGAATCAACTTGCATATGCTTTTACGAAGCCCTTATATCCTTCATTGTTCATAAGCTCATGTCCAAGATGGATTTGTTAAACATTCTATCGCCATCTTGAAGGGAACTATTTGATGTATGTAGTCACTATGTGTGTTTAAGTACATTCATAGAGTTAGCTAATATTCTGTTATTCAAAAATGTATATAAACACTGTTCTTTGTACATTGAAGTTAATTAATCAGAAATTCATTATACTCAAATCTCCTCATTTTTTTATTCTACAATGCCATTCCATATTTTAAAGTTATTCTACAAGTTTTATTTTTCGTAATTCGATGGAAAAGATTGACAAATCGCATGATATGTTAAACCAGTAATGTGCATTTTAAAAAAACTAGTATAGTTATAAAAAAAACATCATACTATAATATATTCAGAAAATAAAACAGAATATTAATTAGTTGAAGATGATTAGATGTGAAAGTAAATGCTTTAATATCACATCCGCTCCTCCTATCTTGTACTATGATAGTACCGCAGCTTTACAATTTTTCACGAAAGGTCAAAACACATTGAAGTACAATATCATTTGGTTAGGTAGAAGATTGAAGTTAGAGAATTGTGCNAAAAAAAACATCATACTATAATATATTCAGAAAATAAAACAGAATATTAATTAGTTGAAGATGATTAGATGTGAAAGTAAATGCTTTAATATCACATCCGCTCCTCCTATCTTGTACTATGATAGTACCGCAGCTTTACAATTTTTCACGAAAGGTCAAAACACATTGAAGTACAATATCATTTGGTTAGGTAGAAGATTGAAGTTAGAGAATTGTGCACATGTACTCGCTTATCTACTAGATAAGTTAGTATAATTCTACTCGCTTATCTACTAGATAAACTAATATAGTTATATAAAATAAACACCATACTATAATTATATTCAGAAAATAAAAAAGAAAATTAATTAGTTTAAGATGATTAGTTGTGAAAGTAAATGCTTTAATATCAATGAACTTAACCCAAACTTTGAACAAAGCTGAAAGATAATCTTTTTTTTTTCTTTGTATTTAAATAACTTCTTCTTTTATCTGTTTTTTTTTTTTTTACTCTTGAGCAATCAGATTCCTTCTATCTATATGATAAAAAAGTCATGCGAACATAAAAGTTTTCCATAAGAAATTAAAAAATAAATGTCCCAATTTTTAAAAATTGTCTACCATAATAAGAATCATAGTCAAATAAATAAATCCAACAAATTGAATAATAATTCTAAAACATAATTATTTTCCCTTTTTTCTACAAATTGTTCACCAAACTTTGAACATCAACATTTCTAAATAATTCTCTTTCAATTGATAAGGTAGCCAAGTCACTCAATCACTCATATGACATAGTCGAACGAAGATACGATTTTATCAGCTCCAATTTTGAAAAATTTCTTTCGGTAGATGTTACAGAAATTAGAATACTTAATAGTATATGATAAGCAATCCATGAGTTTGAATAGCAATCCTTAACTACAGAAAAATCTAACATTTCAATAGGCTCTGTAACTTTTTTTGGTAAAGCTTCTCTTTGAACTTTAGGTTCAAAAATGATCATTACCAACAACATATGAGTGCTTTCCAAATGTAAGAGAATCTTCAAGATTGACATAAAAATTTATGAAACTATCATTACCCATCGATGTCAGTTTTCTTAAATCCAATAAAAAGTCAAATATTTGTTCACACTTATGAAAGGTTTTAAATCTTGTCCCAAATGAGATGAGGGCTGGTAACATGATTTGGATGAAGTAGTTAGCTCTAAAGATCTCCTCAGGTGATAATATAACATTTCTCTCAATGTACTCTGACTTTTCTTCTTAATATCTTATTCTTTTAATGATTTGCTTTGCTTTTCTAGGTAATATATGCTCAACCTCCATCGATTCTACAATTGATGTAGCTTATGCTTCAGCTTTCTGAAAGCTTGAATATATATATTTTTTAAATTAAGAAAGCAATCCCCTCAGTTGAGCAATAACCACATTATATCCGTTTCTTTCAACTGCAAACTCTTACTCACACTGGTAACCGTATATACAATATTATGCCAAATAACCATGGAAATCAAGAACTCGAAATTTCCGATTCCATGAGTGTAACTTGTTGCAAGAAATTCAACATCGGTTTGCTCTTGTGGATTATCATGTTTTCAGCAATATAAACTAAATCATCCATAATTTTAGGAGCATAAAAATGTATCGTTTTTACACTTTCAAGATGGCTCTCCCAACGCATGTTTGATAAAGATTAAAATGTTAGACCATCCACATGATCTTCAAATAATTTTCTACCGCCTAGCCGAAGATCTAAAAAAATAAGTACGTTGAATAATCCCAAAGAATGAGATCTCCTTTGAAGNATGTATCGTTTTTACACTTTCAAGATGGCTCTCCCAACGAATTTTTGATAAAGATTAAAATGTTAGACCATCCACATGATCTTCAAATAATTTTCCACCGCCTAGCCGAAGATCTAAAAAAATAAGTACGTTGAATAATCCCAAAGAATGAGATCTCTTTTGAAGAAGTTGTTGTCATATTACAAACTGTGTCAACTATAAGGTTTATAAAATGCCCTAGGATAAATTTCAAGGAACTTTTTCTGAACTCCTTTGATTTTCAAGGAATTTCAAGTCAAAAGCAGTAAATACATCTTGAAGCTCACTAGAAAGTATTCCTCCAGATATATCATTAACTTTTAAGAATGTTAAAAAAATTTATTGAATCTTAACTGAAGTTCCCGAAATATCTATACACCGTATGATAACAGTTATTTTCTCATGATGACTAATATTAAAAATGCAATCAAGAATGATAGAGAAGTACTCTATACTTTGAATTTATATGAAAGCTATTAACTTATAATAAATCTTATTGCTAGAGATAATGGGAAGGAGATTTTCCATCTTTGATTCTTCTTAAATGTTCTATTATTACATAATCAAGACATTCTACTACAACAAGACCATAACAAAAATGAAGACAATGCAAGAACAAGTTAAAACTATGTCTATGTTTAGTATATAGATACTCGGATCTTCATCTGGTGAACATGTACTAAAATTTTTTTTTTTTTTCAACCGAACTATAATTAATTAATTAAAAACCCCTCGAATGGTTGCCCAATGAGGGGGGAACGAGCCTACAAACGTACGATCAACTTGAGAGACTCTCGCTGATCGTGCCAAACTGTCTGCTTTTTTATTACATAAACGCGGTAAAAATGAAATAGAGAAGTAATATAGTACTAAAATTATTATCATGTACATGTTTTATATATTTTAATATAGTAATTACCATAGAAGTAATATAATATTGATATTTCAGTTTATTCTTTAGGCAAATACCTAGATGGCAAATTTTGTTGGAGTTTATGCAAGGATACTAAATAAAAAATTTTGCAAGGCGAATGTTATGTACATTTTAAGTATATATCCATTAGAATCTTAGATTATTAAAAATTTTGTTCTATATGTTTTGCATAGAATAAAAGATGATATCAATGAAAATAAAACACAAGCGAAAACGTATAAACGAGTAAGATTCTAGCTAGTTGAACATTTCTTTAGCAACGTTTTTAATAGACTTATCTTATTTTTTTTTAATTTCATACAAATTGGTGACGATGTGCCTTCATTTTTAATAAATAATTAGCAATTTATTTTTGGTTTTTTAAATTAATTAAATTAATATTGAATAAAATAGTATAAATTAATTGGTTTTTCAATTTAATACATATCAAATAAATTATATTATTTTAGTATTATATTATAAATAATATAATATTAACGATAATCTGATGCAAATAAATTTATGTGTATTTCAAAATAATTAAAAGGTCAATGAAAATTAATAAAAAATATAGAAAAGTTAACACTGCTTATTGTAAATGATGTTACTATTAAAGACACTTATTAAAATTGATACTAATTTTAACATCATTTTACTAAATTTTTTATAAGTAAATATATCATTTATTAAATATGACACTACCTTAGAATTACTTATAAAAATTGACACTAGTTTTACATCATATATATATATATATATATATATATATATATGATACCAATATATACGTCAATTATTATAATTGTCATAAACACTAACATTAATTTTATAAAATTATGAAAGATATAACATCATTTTAAATAATTGACACATATAAACATCAAATATATATTCGATTCAAAACTAAACTCGACTAATTATAAGCATGAGGCGATGTTCGTTACGGAGACAATGAATAATGATGATTTTGTGCAATCTATTGATATTAAACTCGACTATACTAAGTTATTTGTTCATACCCTTGTAGGTAGAGGGGGAATATCTGTTTTTTGGACTGATGCAGTGGCTTTGCAACCTCCTCTCATATCTTCTGCCACTTTAAATGAATTTTTGGTAAGAGACAAGGGGCATTACCTACGAGCTTGTCTATATTTATGGCCCCACACATTGTATGGATAGACAAAGATTATGGTCTCATCTGAGCAGAGGCATTGGTTCCAGCAATACATCAAAAAATATGTGTTTATACTTTGGTGACTTCAATGACATACATTCTCCTTTTGAGAAGACAGTGGCTCCAATGAGACGCGCTTCTATATTTGTTGCTTTTAAAGCAATGATTAGTAACCTAGGACTTTTGGATTTATGTACATGTGGTGGTCAGTTTACTTTGTGTGGCAATAGACACGGACATACAATAAGGACTATAATTGATAGAGTAATGGCTGCGATTGATTGGATTGATCATTTTTTTAGAGCATTTGTGCGTATGTTACCTTGGAGTGCATCAGACCATCGACTTCTGCTCCTTGATACCTCATCTTGTTCATGGTCTGGTCCTCTTCTCCTTAAGTATGATAATGGATGGAAGACTCATCCAAGAGTTCATCAAGAAGTATCTAGGTTATGGTAATCTCAGAGTTTTCCAATGCTTCACCTAATCCTTTCTCTCAAGCTCTCCAACGCTGTAGTATTGGACTCTCTCATTGGAAAAAGCTTATCATCAAAACTCAACTACACTTATCATTGATACCAAAAAGCTGTTGCATCAGGCTTATAAGAATCCCAATGGCCTAGACTATGCTTATATTAAGGGCTTAAAATCTATATTGGCTAAAGCTTATCAGAAAGAAAAGGCATTTTACAAAGCCAATAGCAGAGTTCATTGGTTGTAGGAAGGAGACTACAATACAAGATACTTTCATGCAAAAATGAAGCAGAAGAAAAGTGTGAATCATATCTTAATAATTGAATATTCAAATGGTCATCTACATCTTGAAAAGATCCACATTCAAAACAACTTTATACAATATTTTAGAATCTTTGTACTCCACCATTCCCTGATATTTCTGCTGATGATTTTGCAGTCTTCAATAACCTGCAACCTCGTGTTATAGTTGAGATGAATGTAAATCTAACTAAGCCAGTCACTTACTTTGAGTTCTCTCAAGCTCTAACCCAGATGAATGATGGCAAGGCCCCAAGTCCTGATGGACTCACTTCTAGATTTTTTAAACATCATTGGTAGACAATTGCTGCAGATACCAAGGCCTTTATTCACAACTTTTACCTTCACCAAAATCTAGATCCGGGTATTAATCACACCTTCCTTTGTCTTGTCCCCAAAATACCCAATCCCCAAAATCCAAAAAACTACAGACCTATAAGTTTGGCAAATGTTGCCTATAAGTTGATAGCTAAAGTATTGGCAAATATACTCAAACCTTGGCTACATCACATCAGCTCTGTCAATCAATCAACTTTTCTCCATGAGAGATTAATCACAGATAATGTGTTTGTAACTCATGAATTATTGCACTCCCTAAGAACAAGAAAAAGGGTTCATCCTTACATGGCTATGAAACTAGACATCACTAAGGCCTTTGACAAAGTTAACTGGACCTTATGATGAAAAAACTGGGTTTTGCAGAGATTTGGTGTCAGTGGATTATGCGTTGAGTTACAACCCCTACTTTCTCTGTGTTGATCAATGGAAGTCCTACTGGTACTATAATTCCACAGAGGGGTATACGCCAAGGTGACCCTATCTCCCCATATATTTATTTGATTGTCTCAGAGGGTCTATCCTTTTCGATTCAAGATTTGGTTGCTAAGAAATTAATCAGTGGCTTTAAAGCAAGTGAAATTGCGCCAGCAGTCTCCCATCTATTGTTTGCTGATGATTGTCTGTTGTTTTGTAAGGCTGATGTCACTAAGCGTAGATATTTGATTGAAAGGTTAAAGCTATATGGGGCTATGTCAGGGCAGGAAGTTAATTTCCCAAAGTCTTCCTTAATATTTAGCAGACAATGCTCTTACCATGTTAGAATGCAATTATAGTCTATAACCAAAATTTCAAAAGTAAGGGGTGTTGGGGTAAAAAACGGTCACGACTAAAATCAATGTCTAAAAACCGTCATTAATATGTTAATCGCACGATTCGAACATCAAACTGCACTAGTCGTATCATCCCGATCAATAGAACAAGTTGTGAGACTTTTGAAAAGATCTCGTACATTCATCTTGCCAGTTGGCTAGCTGAATCTCATACATTCATCTAGCCAATTGGCTAGCTGAAGCTTGTATATTCACCTCGCCAATTGGTTAGCTGAATCTCGTACATTCAGCTCGCCAGTTGGCTAGCTG
>OVAV01001157.1:0-14200 GCA_900406375.1 Iberis amara | reverse complement strand
AAATACATACGCTGAACAACGGACGTTCAGCTCGCCAACTGGCGAGCTGAACTACGCAAGTTTAACACACGTTCAACTCGCCAGTTGGCAAGTTCCAAAGAGATTAAATCAGGTGTGAACTGTAAACAGGTCAAATGAAATTCGACCATTCTACAAATTCCCAGTGCCTGAACCGAAACACCATTGCCCAATAGAATATCCAAAGATGAAGATTTGATGAGCGGTAATTTGGTGCGAGACAGGATTGAAGGATCAATAAAATTATGAGAAGCTCCACTTTCTAGCAAAACAATGATTTGAGTCTTGCCTATGCACCCACGTAAATTGGTTGTTTTAGGTGAATGAATACCCAACAGAGAATGTAACGACAAAACCAGTAACTCTGAAGTCACATGATGAGTGTCCTCAATTGAACAATCCACCATATTCTCATCGAGTACTTCAAGTTCATAGCCATTCACAATTGTCAAAACCTGGAGGAGTTTGGTACAGGGATGGCCTTTATAATACTTGCCTTTACATTTGAAACAAATACCGTCTCGACACATCGCATCTAACTCAGCATCCGTGTAATGTTGGCGAGGACGGAACGTATTAGCAGGTTGTGCTGATTTACCAGGTTGCTGAGTAGGAGAGCCCAAAGGTTTGGAATCAATACGCTGTGGAGATTGTGTTGAGACAGTGTGATACCCCTGATAATGTCAAGAACGTTGTTGCGTGGGCATTACTGATTTTGCAGCAATAGTCATAGCTTGGAAAAAGAAGCTAGATTCCATTCGTAAGAGTGGAGAGATGTGGTTTCGCAACCCACGTGGTTCCTTCATACAAATTACTTCCTTCATCTCTGGTTTTAAGCCATTGCAAAATATATCGGTAAGATTCTGATCACTAAGACCCACCACTTGAGCAGATAAAACTTGAAACTCCTTGATATAATCAGAAGCTGTTCCGGTTTGATGAATATCAAATAATCTTTTGCCGGGTTCAGATTCGATTGATTCGCCAAAACGAAGGAGGAATCGTTCACGAAAGTCCAACCAATTACGAAAATGACCATGAAAAATTTCCCAACTAAACCAACGGCGGATATCGCTGGTGAAACCCAAAGCAACCATTGATAACATATCAGCTTCACTGTAACGACCAATCTCAAAAAGTTGTTCCATGAGAACCAACCAATCATACCCATTATTACCATCAAAAGATCGTCATTTCTACTTTCTGCAGCATACTTTCACGAGAAGCCATGTTCAAAGCTTGATACTTGGGTGGTTCAAACTCAGTGTGATCCTGTAAATGGAGGGTTTGGAGTGTGAGGAGGTGGATCGGTTTGTTTCCCCCTAGATTGATTAGAGAAAAGCTTTTCCTCAAAATGAACCATCATCACCGGGATTGAGGATAGACCGTCTAATTTCTGATTCACAGTATCAAAACGTTGGTCCATATGGTGAAGACGTTTGTTCATCTGGCTCGGTTCTAAAGAAACCCTGTTAAAAGCACCGTAGAGAAACTCCACATGTTCTCGGATGTTCGAAGCAGGTGTGTAGGTGTCGATGGTTGGATTTGGAGAGGAACTATCGGTCACGTTATGATCGTCCATTTTGCACCGCACCACTGTTAAGCTTTTTCTTTGCTTAGTCTTCACAAACAGAACTTATAAAACCATTTTGCACCGCCAAAAGGTTTTACAATCTACCAAATACTCAATCTGTAAACAAGAAAATTCCAAACAAAAAAAGATAGAACTCTCTCTCTCACACAAAAAGGTATTGATCTCATGACGATCAATACATTTTGCTCCACCAAATTCGGCACAAAAGCATGTCCTTCACCAACGTACGAATCATGCTCTTATACTCCTTTTCTCTTTTCACGTGGTTCTTCATCCTTTTATTATCCTCTGATTTACCCATCTTTCCCCTTCTCTCAGTCCTTACCACGCCTTTGCCATGATCAGATATTCCCTTAATGCCAAATTCTCTAGCTCAGCTTCTGAAGTTCCAGTTTGGGCCCTATTCTTTCTAATATAAACATGTATGGGCTTATCAGTTATGCTCGCCAACTGATGACCTGAACCTCACAAGCTCAGCTCGCCAACTGATTAGCTGACCATCTCTTGAACCTTCATCTCTCATTCCGTATCATTCTGAGTTTCCGTTGGATTTCTACAATAAAAATCGTAAACTTGTTCTTATTGTATAAGTCTCGAATTAATCGTATAAACGGTTCCGATTATCCTAAACATCAATATTACCTTAGCTATACGATTACTTCCTACAACTTACGAAAGAATCATGGAATCTTCTCGTATAAAATTAATCGTATAAAACGATAACGATTAGCCAAAACGTCAAAGGTTATCTTAACTATACGATTAAAATGGTCATTCTTCAGAACAGACGTAGGACGCGTTCGATCGTGTAAAACGATAACCACTAACTTAAACACCGACGTTATCTCGCTGGTTACGTAAAAATCGCCTAAATCATAAAACGGCCCAACAAGGACTAAAACACGATAACGGCCCACTTACGATTCTAGATGAGGATTTAGCCCAAGCCCAATGACAGTCGTGACTTTTCCTACAAGCCGTGAAGAAATTGAAGAAATCCAGAAAAGAAAGATTCCCGCAGAAGAATAAGCTGGAAAATGAAGATTTCCGCGGAAGAATGGAAGACGGAAAAGGAAGACGGACCGACCCTGGAGCCTATATAAGAGAGATGAAGAAGAAGAGCAAAGACACATTCAATTGACATTCAACTTTCTCCGCACCAAAATACTTGGAGCATTATGGTTATTTTCCGATTTTATTAGCGAGTTGCGACTCAACTAGGTTATCAGTCTTAGGATATTCGTACTACGGAATCTGCTAATAGCTCACGGAGCCAAGGCTTATCATGTGTTGAAACGCTCATAAAAATTCGGAATAAGACTTCTATTTTGCTCTCTTTCGTATTCTTTATTTTCCATACTTTTGTCATTATTTATCGTGTTCTGATCTCATAATCGTATAACTCACAAAAATCCGGGATCTCTTGGAAAATCGAGCTTACTTGATAATCCCAAACTAAGGGAAATCGGACGGTGCGAATTTCGGTTCCTACAGTTTGGCGCTAGAAGTAGGGGACAATCCATTTCTTTCACGTCAAACAACAAGTTCAGACATGTCCACCGAAAATCAAAACGACCAACCAGCTCGTGACGGCGCCCCGCCGAACGACAACATTGAAAACCTCCACCAATGAACGTTACCGCAGTCAATGCTGACCCAAACACTACATCGTTCGAGGAGATTAAGAAGATGTTCTCGACTCTCGAAAAGAAGTCGGAAGAACAAGATAAGCTGACAAGCTCTCTCGCAAAACAGGTCAAAACCCTAACTGCGAAAACCAGAGCCATCTCCCCACGCCGAACAACCAAGCTTCATGGGAGAAGACTCGACTTTTAAACTCCGCTCGACAGGACAAAAAACACGGAAAAGGTCTGACTCTTCGGATGAAGACGCGGACGTGCACCCAAGAAGAAGAAATAAACGCTCGGCTCGGAAAGATCATTAGTTCGACAAACCCATGACGGAAAAAGAAGAAAACATCTTCTGAGTGGAACAGGAAAAACTAGCCGAGGAACAGGCTCGAAACATCCGTAATAAAGGCCGACAAGTTCCAAAAGCCAATGAGGATGACCTCGAAGAAATTCGCAATATCCGCGACTACATCGCAAAAACCACTGCGGAAGTCAGAGCCGTAAAATCACAAATCCACCACGCCACCAGTGCAGCATCAGAGACTGATCAAATTCTCGAAGAAGCCCTGAAAACGCCATTAAGGGCACACATAACTAAGGCACGAATCTCTGATCCTGGCAAAATTAAAATCCCTATGTATGATGGAACCACTAATCCGAAAGCTCATCTACAAACCTTTCAAATCGTGATGGCAAGGTCCAAACTAAAGGAAGGTGAAAAAGACGCGGGATTCTGCCTCCCCTTTGTGGAACACCTCCAGGGAGCGGCTCTCGAATGGTTTTCCCAACAAAAATGCAACTCTATCGAAAACTTCCGACAACTCTCTGCGGGATTCCTCAAACATTATTCCATGTTTATGGATAGGGAAACTTCAGATGTCGACCTATGGAGCATGGCTCAAAGGGAGGACGAACCGACTTATCGTCGGGATAAGCGATAAAGTGGCCGTAGATGCGCTCCAGAAAACTCTCTAGCATAAATCAAAATTCAAAAAATGGATAGCCGTCGAAAAACCGCAGTCAATCTAGGATGCTCTTCATAAGGCCGTAGACTTCATCACCATCGAAGAAGAGATGAAAGTTTTGTCATTGAAGCATAAGTCGACAGAGGCGTCTGCGAAAGACGCTCTCTCGGAGCAGAAATCAAAAAAGAAAAATCCTCGTAACGATAAGTACATCCATCACGAGGGAGAGGACCTTCAGGGAGGGCATAACTATGCCTTCAACCTATCACCCGAATGAGGAAGAACGTCGAGTAACACCTGGACTCGAAACGACTCTTACGACGAAAATAACTTATGCGAGTTCCACCAAACAAAGGGTCACTCCACGGCAAACTGCAAAGTTCTCGGAGAAATTCTAACAGAAAAACTACTTGCGGGAGAGATGTCTGAAATATCCAGTGTAAACGACCTTATCAGAGAGACAAACCGACCACCTAAACCGGACCAAGCACCGCCAGACAACAACGCTACTCGGGGCCCCCGGACGGAAGGAAAGCGCGGAAGAGAGCCTGAGGACAGAGCCAGCGACGTCAATCGTCGCCGAGTAAACATGATAATCAGAGGGTCCCAATACTGCAAAAACAGTGTCTCCACGATAAAAGCTTATCATCGCAAAGCTCAATTGAGCGCCAACTGACCCGATCACCTTCTCTTCACCTCTTCTGATTCGCAGAATAACGCGATTACTTTCGAAGAAAGTGAAGTTGCCGGAATCGACACCCCTCATAGCGATCCTCTCGTAATCGACCTCTTCATAAGAGACCTAGAGGTCGCAAGAGTCCTCGTCAACACAGGAAGTACTGTAAATGTGATCTTCCACGATACGCTAAACATGATGGGAATTAAATTGTCCAAAGTCATGCCCACGCCAAAACCACTCACTGGTTTCTCCGGTACAACGACCATGACTCTCGGATCGAATCAGCTTCTGGTCATGGCAAAAGAGGTCACGAAAATCATCGATTTCGTAGTAGTCGACTATCCTGCCATCTATAGTGTAATCGTCGGAATGTCTTGGATAAACTCCATGAAAGCGGTCCTATCGAGTTACCACTTAGGCATCAAATTCCCGACGCTCCATGGAATATCCACAATCTCGGGATGTCAGAAACAAGCAAGACTCTGCTTCCTAGAAGAGCATAAAGTAAGACGGGTCACAACGACACCAGCGATCGGACCCAAACAAAGGAAGATAACTCAGCCATCAACCAAAAATGCTTCGGAAAAACCTGAAAACGCTTCGAAAAAACCTGAAAATGCTTCGGAAAAGTACAAACCAGATTCTTCAACTCAAAAAACTTCTCAACCTGAAAAAGGCAACCTCGCCTCCGAAACCAACTTCCCAGACAAAACGGCGCAACCAATGACCAAAAAAGTCGTCGACCCAACTGTAGCCACCGCGACCAAAACGGACGACGCAACATCACCAAGTGAGTAATCAAACTAACGGCAACAAACTGAACTACGAGACGGCTTGATCCTCGAAGAGGATACGTAGGCAACTTTTCGCAAGAAAAGTGCAGTTGNGGGGGGGGGGGGGGGGGAGTGGGTATGTATATGTATACTTGTATACTCCCATATTTCAAAATATGCACAGTCCTGAACTCAATATTTTTGAAACTTTTCGGCAATAAGAAAAATGTATTTCTACTTAGAAAACTTCGCCACTCTCTTTTGTCACAAACACATTCGGCATTTTACGGCTAAATACAGCAATCCACGATTCGCTTCAAAAACGCCAAAAACAAATAACTCAATGACATGTTACGAAATAACTTTCGTAAAATCAACCTCGATGACATTTTTCGAAACATGTTCCGTAAAATTAAGCTCGTACAGAATAACTTTCATAAAATTAAACTCGAAAATATTTTACGAGACAACTTTCGTAAAATTAAACTCAAAAACATTTTTAAATGGGATGTCAATATGCCTCTCCATTTCCAAAGGCATTTTCAGTTTGTTCAGGGAGTTAATACTCTGTTGCGACTTCGATTTGAGAGACTCCGTGGCTTTTGTGATGTCTGTGGCTTGATGACTCATGATTCTGGAGCTTGTCTTATTGTAGGTGATGATGTGGTACCTGACCACCCAGAGGAAGATGCTAATGATGAAGATGATGACCATGCTGATCCTAATCTGGCTATACAAGCTGTTGATGAAGATGGTCAAGGTCATAATCTTCCTATGTTGTAGAACCAACCAGAGGAGCCGGTGGTGGATATTGGCGTTGATATGGAAGATGATCTTCCTCCACAACCACAATCCCCACCTTTGCAAAGTCTTGATTTCTTGGCGCTAAATGTGGAGTCCCCAATTGCTTCACCTCAGCCATCAATTGTTCCTAACTTTATTTGCTCAGGCTTTCCTTCTGTGGGTTAAAGTGTGGATGATACAGAGAAACTTATGGACCTTTATACGACTTATGCAGAAACAGAAGGAGATCACTCCAGAGCAAAGCGTAAGAGAAAGTTCATTGATAGTGTTTTGGAGTTTAAACATTCTCAACGTTTGTACAGAGAGTCCTTAGAAGCATGCTCATCTTCTCAACCTTCACAATCAACAGACAAAGGCACGGTGGACGCGAAACCACCGCTTGAGCAATGAGTACATTCTTTTGGAACTGTCAGGGGTTAGGTAATGCACTGACTGTTCGACGCCTTAAGGAAATAAGAAGACGTTATTTCCCGGACATGCTATGCCTTATGGAAACTAAACAACAAGACCCATGTATTTAAGCTTTGGGTGTTTCTTTAGATTATGTTAATTGCTTTTCTGTTCCACCTCACGGTTTGAGTGGTGGGATGTGTTTATTTTGGAAGTCATATGTTTCTGTTTCTGTTGTGTTTTCCAGTCCAAATCTGATCGATTGTAAGGTTGTAATCAATGGAAAATCATTTTACTATTCGTTTGTCTACGGACATCCAGATCCAACAATGTGATCCTATTTATGGGAAAGATTACAAAGAATATCCCTTACTCGGAATGCTCCATGGTTAACAATAGGAGATTTCAATGAAATCCTTAATAATTAAGAAAAGATTGGTGGAAGAGTACGATCAGAGGCTTCTTTTTTGGAACTTCGTACAATGAGAACTATATGCGACTTATCAGATCTAAAGTTCTCTGGTGACAAGTTTTCTTGGACTGGAAAACGATACACACACACAATCTGGTGTTGTCTTGATCGATCTATGGCTAATTCTCAATGGCATGCTGAGTATCCAAACGCCATAACTACTTGTTTGCCCTATGGAGGTTCAGATCGCAGGCCTATGTTTCTGGTTTTGATTCATGATTGTGCACCGCATGGTTATGTTTTTAGATATGATGGAAGACTATTTTCCACTAAAGGCTTTCGGTCTGCTTTAATCAATAGATGGAGATCTGCTTCCAGTACAAACTGTGATTTATCATGTACTTTACAATTATCACGTTATGCTATTCGTAGTTGGAAGCCTAGAACATAGTGTAATTCAGAGGTTCTTATTAACAAGCTGAAATATCGATTGGACCAAGCGATTTCAGGGGGCCAATCAACTGCTACTATACATCAGATACATAAGGATCTATCTGAGGCATATTTATTGGAAGAGCAATAATGGAAAACTAATAGTAGGAATATGTGGTTGAGAAATGGTGATCGGAATACGAGTTTTTTCTACGCAGCTACAAAGACACGATATGCTCGTAACAGTATTAATACTCTAAAAGACTTATCAGGTATGCAGATTTAGGGTGATAGTCAAATTGGTGTTTTAGCTCAAGAACATTTTCACAATCTCTACCAATCTGAATCATTGCTGGATCCTCAGTATGATCAAGTGTTTCATGGTTTTCAACCAAAGGTAACAACAACAATGAATCATTCACTGCTGGCTGAAGTAACAGAACTTGAAATAAAGATAGCGCTGTTTTCAATTGGTGAAACAAAATCTCCAGGTCCTGATGGCTTCAATGGCCAGTTTTATCATCAATTTTGGGAGGAAATTAAAGCACAAATCTGTACTGAAGTAAGGAATTTCTTTAGTGGTGGATTATTGGAGGCTAGAGTTAACCACACTAATATCTGTTTAATTCCGAAACAATCAAACCCTGAGGTTCTATCTGACTTTCGGCCTATATCATTATGCAATGTGAGGTATAAGATCATTTCTAAGATACTTGTTAATCGACTAAAGCCCATTATGCCGGTTTTAATTAGTGAAAACCAAGCGGCTTTTGTTCCTGGCCGTCATATAATCGATAATGTGATTTTGGCTCAAGAGATGCTACACTCGCTATTCCGTAGGAAACGATGGGCTAAATCTTACTTGGCAGTCTAAACAGATATCACAAAGGCGTATGATCGATTAGAGTGGGATTTTTTAAGAGAAACAAACGTTAGAATGGGATTTTCTCAACAATGGATAGATTGGATTATGCAGTGCATCAAATCAGTTACTTACTAGGTTCTGATTAATGGCCATCTTTACGGTACAATTCAACCAACTAGAGGGCTCCGTCAGGGAGATGATTTATCTCCATACCTATTTATTCTCTGTTCCGAGGTCTTGTCTCATTTGTTACAGCGAGGGGAACGAAATAATTCTTTTAAGGGGATGAAAATTAGTCTATTAGGACCGTCTGTCTTGCATTTGCTGTTTGCAGACGATGCATTATTCTTTGTTCATGCTCACACTCGCTCCTGTATTGCCCTTAAACGTATACTAAATCAGTTTGAAAGAGTATCAGGGCAAGCCATAAATCTGAACAAATCTTCCCTTATTTTTGGTTCAAAAATTCAGCATTCTATGAAGACTCGGTTACATCAAATTCTACACATATATAATGTTGGAGGGGCTGGACAATATCTTGGTTTGCCTGAGTTTTTTGGAAGAGCCAAGAAACATCTGTTTGACTTTGTAATTGACAGAGTAAGGGCTAGAACAAGTGGGTGGTCTTGTAAATTTCTTTCCCCTGCAGGGAAGGAGATTCTTCTTAAAACTATTGCATTATCACTTCCTGTGTACTCAATGCAGTGTTTTAAGCTCCCAGAGGGTGTTTGTGACCAATTAGAACAGATTCTATCACAGTTTTGGTGGAGTAAAGGCAATGGCCATAGATCTTCGTATTGGTATAAATGGTCTCGTATGAGTGTCCCTAAGAAGGAAGGAGGTATAGGTTTCAGAGACATTCAGAAATTTAATCATGTCCTCTTAGGTAAACAAGTTTGGCGGCTACTACAGTCACCAACCTCTCTAGTTGGCCGTGTTTTGAAGGGCAGGTATTTCTCGGATTGTGGGATTCTCCAAGCAGGGGTGGGTTCAAAACCATCCTTTGTATGGCGTCCGTTGTTGGCCGACAAAACTCTGTTGTAGCAGGGACTTAGATATTTGATTAGTACAGGTGAAATATTGATATTTGGGTAGATCAATGGCTTCCACGCCATCCCCCTGGGTCGGCAAGACGAGTTTTTGGTCCATTACAGAATCTACAATCGGTTGGAGATCTTATGAAATCCTCTAAACGTAACTGGAATAATGAAATAATTGAAGCAAATGTTCACTTTGAAGATGTAGAATTGATTAAGTCCATAAAGCTGTATTCAGCACCTGTTGTGTATATGTTAGGTTAGCATTATACTTCGAATGGGTTGTATACAGTGAAGTCTGCATATTGGTTATCTAATCATCTAAATCCAAATCCATCTATTCAAGTCATTCCTGGAGATCTAGTGCTTAAATCGAAATTGTGGTCACTCAAAGTTCCACCAAAGTATAAGCATTTCTTATGGAGATTGACATCTAATGCACTACTTATTGGTTCCATTCTTCAATATCGTCACATAGCTAATGATGTTACTTGTAGAAGATGTTGTACTGCTATGGAAGATCCTTTACATTTGTTCATTAAGTGCCCTTTTGCACAAGCAGTATGGTGTTGTTCAGCTTTCCCGATGGTTAATTCATTTGATACGGGTTATTCAATTACAGCATTACTTAACCTTTTTGTAAATTATGCTGCAGATACTAATATCACTCCACAAAATCAGCTCCTTCCCATTTTCATTCTATGGCGATTATGGAAAGCTAGGAATCTGCTTTACTATCAGTCTCGTGCTTCAAATTGGAATGTGGTTGTTCGGTTGGCTTTCCGAGACAATCTAGAATGGTTTAATTCTCAGAAAAATATCAAGTCTACTACTCTGCCAGTGTCTCAACATCACCTACAAAGGCCTACAGATCGACGATGGTTACCACCAGATTCAAGATATGTTAAGTGAAATTATGATGGTTCATGGGATACTCATGGGGATTCGAAGGGGGGCTGGGTTGTTAGGGACTCGGTTGGTGTATTTTTGGAAGCAGTTGTAGCTTGAGGGTCTTCCTGTCGATCAGCTTTATAGAGTGAATGCCAAGCTCTGTTACTTGCAATGCACCACCTTTGGTCTCGTGGATATGAACGTATTGTCTTCGAAGGAGATAATAAGTCGTTGATTTCTTTGATCCATCAGAACACAATAGATTTCCATCACCATAATTGGATCCGAGACATTCATGTCTGGAGTTCAAAATTCAAGGAGGCAAGGTTTGAATGGATTCCTCGATCTGCTAATCATGTGGCTGATAGACTAGTTAAAAATTATCTTCCTGATCATGTAATGTTTCAAAGTTATACTTTTGTTCCTTATGGTTTGGAAACATCATTGTTTGTAGATCACTCTGTTTGATTAATGAATTAGTTTGGAAAAAAAAACATTTAGTTTGGAAAAAAAAAACTCAAAAATATTTTACGAAACAACTTTCATAAAACTAAACTCAAAAACATTCTACGAAACAACTTTCGTAAAATTAAAATCAAAAACATTTTACGAAACAACTTTCATAAATTAAACTCAAAATTATTTTACGAAATGACTCTCGTAAAATTAAACTCGACGACATTTTACGGAATAGTTTCGTAAAATTAAACTCGACGACATTTTACGGAACGACTTTTGTAAAATTTAACTCGATAACACTTTGCGGAAAAACTTTCGTAAAATTAAGCTCGACAATATTTTACGATACAACTTTCGTAAAATTGACAACGCTTACAAAACAACTCTCGTAAATAAAACCCAAATCAAATGAACATCCAAATAGAAACAACAGTTTCGGATTCGAACATCCGCAAAAAGACCAAAACGTTTTCTATCGTAAGTCTAAAACAAAACCCTTGAATCACCAAAACATCCTCAAGCTCGCGACCATTTTAAGAAAGAAATGCGGCGTATCAAAGAAAAACCAACCTTCAGCATCACGAGACATCGCAGACGCCTAAAGAACTGTTTTTTGAAAAAATACATTCCTCGATGATAACGCCATCTTGGAAGACCAAACAGTCATACGCACTAACATCTTCTCAAACATATATCTTTCGCAAAGACTCAAAACGGTATCATCTACCATCATGTTTGTTTCTGATCACAACAGACTCATACGAACGCAGTCACCATAGACTTCAAAACCAAAATGAGCAATTATTCGCTCCTCTATCGAACCTATCGATTGGCCCCGACGGACGAACTAGTCACCTAACCTTTCATAAGATCGGTTCTTACACATCCAACAAAAGGATAATAGCGCTATAAAAACCTAAATTTTGGTCAACACTTCCGAACAACTTAGAAACTGTCTTCGGAGAGATACTCGGTTCCCAATCGATGCGAATCTATCGCAGAATCCAATATCGAAATAGAATCAGGTCGAAATTGTGAACGCGATACGTAAGTCGGGATAGTCACTGCACGCCCCAAAACAGAGAGTAAACCTAGGTCTTGCCATAATCCCAGCACACTAGTCTCTAACATCTCTAGATATAGTATCAAAAAATTGATACGAGATCCCTAAACTTGTCTCGTCGCTCACACACGCAAATCCACATAACTCGGAAATTAGATTTTCCGAAAAACTCGCGTCCGAAACGGATAAGCTAAACATAGCGACAAATCAGAGAACAAAATAAGAATTGACTACTCGTAATTTTTTCACGATAACTAAACCATATATTAACATAAACACAACTTACAAAAGCCACAAGACAACTGGGATTTAGAGCCACCTACAACCAATCCCGACTAACTAAAAATGGATACACTCGGCCAAAATCATAATCTAAACAGGGAACATACTCTCTTTATGCATAAACTTGCGTTCCTCATGAATCACACTCGAAGAAGCCAGAACACGACCGCCGCATCTTCATCATCGGATCCCAACACTCCCAAATACTCTCTTCGATTGAAGAGATCGAATACTCTATATTTTCACGTCTCTTCATATAACCCGGAATCTTGTCCATCTTAATTTTATACGAATAGTCGGGATGTTCGGCACGCCACAAGGCATCCATGAAACCACGACACTAATGATACTCCCCGAAGGACCGGTACACTTCCTTGAACCGATCGTTTGGCCCAGGCTAGACGGCCATGACAAAGTCAAGTTGCCCACGACGAAATCTGGTCACCCACGACGAGGTCTGGTCTCCCACGATGAGGTCTGCTCGCTCACGATGAAGTCTGCTAGCTCACGATGAAGTCTGTTGCCCACTACGAAGTCTGGTCGTCCACGACAAAGTCTTGTCGTCCACGACGAATTCTGGTCGTCCACGAAAAATTCTAGTCGCCCACGACAAAGTCTAGTCACCCACGACAAAGTCTTAAACGTTTAGCCATCAATTCCACCTAACTCACCTAACCACACACGTTCAGCTCGCCAACTAGCGAGCTAAACCGCACAAGTTCATCTCGCCAGTTGGCGAACTGAACCTCACAAGCTCCGCTCGCCAACTGGTGAGCTGACCATCTCTCGAACCTTCATCTCTCATTTCGTATCATTCCGAGTTTCCGTTGGATTTCTACGATAAAAATCGTAAACTTGTTCTTATCGTATAAGTCTCGAATTAATCATATAAATGGTTCCGGTTATCCTAAACACCAATGTTACCTTAGCTATACGATTACTTCCTACGAATTGCAGAAGAATCATGGAATCTTCTCGTATAAAATTAATCGTATAAAATGATAACGATTAGCCAAAACGTCAAAGGTAATTTTAACTATACAATTAAAATCGTCATTCTTCGGAACGATCGTAAGGATAACGGCTAACTTAAACATCGACGTTATATCACTTATATGATCAATATTATCATTTCGCGAAAATTTTTAATCGTATCATCGTGCGGAAAGCTGGTTCTCTGATGAGATCCGTAAAAATCACCTAAACCGTAAAACGGCCCAACAACGCTTAAAACACGATAATGGCACACTTACGATTCTAGACAAGGATTTAGCCTAAGCGCAATGACGGTCGTGACTTGTCTTGTAAGACGTGAAGAAATGGAAGAAATCCAGCATAAGGAAGATTTCCGCAGAAGAATAAGCTGGAAAAGGAAGATTTCTGTGAAAGAATGGAAGACGGAAAAGGAAGACGGACCGACTCTGGAGCATATATAAGAGAGATGAAGGAGAAAAGCAAGGACATGTTCAATTGACATTCAACTTTCTCCGCACCAAAATACTTAGGGCTTTAGACTTTTTCCGTTCTTGCTAGTGAGCTGCGACTCAATTAGGCTATTCACAGTCTCGTTGTTAGTTCTAGGATACTCGCCGACGGTTCTTACGGCCGAGGCTATCGCCTGATTGTAAAATGCTCACGAGATTCGGAATAAGATTTCTTTCGCCCTCTTTCATACTTTTAATATCGTATTCTATTATTATCGTGTTCTGATCTTTCCGCGTTTGACTCACAGAAATCCGATATCTCTGGAAAGTTAGAGTTTTCTCATATTCCGTAACTAACGGAAATCGACAGTGCAAAATTTTGTTTCCACAGTGTAATGATTCAAGGTGGGAGATACATAAGAACAATAATGAGGTTAAAATTGGAATTCCAGCAAAGGTTCTCAGGTACTTTCCAATCAAG
>OVAV01001156.1:0-14200 GCA_900406375.1 Iberis amara | reverse complement strand
GAAGCTGTCTTCAGTGGCTTTGTCATCATGTCAGCCAATTGCTCTTCAGTTCTGCAATAAACCAGCTTAACTACTCCTTCTTTGACAAGATCTCTAAGGAAATGATACCTCACTCGAATGTGCTTTGACCTTCCATGCATCACAGCATTTTTGGATAACTTGATGGTGGAAGTATTGTCACAAAACAGCATTGTCTCACCAGCTTGTTCATGCCCAATTTCTTGCAAGATTCTTCTCATCCAAATGGCTTGACATGCGCTTGTTGCAGCCGCAACATATTCAGCTTCAGTGGTGGATAGTGTCACAATAGGTTGCTTCCTAGAAGACCATGCCACAGCTCCTCCAGCCATTAGAAACATGTAGCCTGAAGTACTTCTGCTATCACTAGTATCCCCTGCATAATCACTATCTGTGTAACCAATTAGCTCATTGCTACTGCTCCTTTTGTACCAAATACCAAGCTCCAAAGTTCCTTTTAGGTAACGCAAGACTCTCTTTGCTGCATTGAGATGCATAACAGTGGGATTAGCCATGTATCGACTGATGAGGCTTACCACATACATCAAATCAGGACGAGTGGCAGTGAGATACATCAAACTTCCTACTATCCTCTTGTAGAAAGTTGAGTCAACTTTCACTCCATTTGTGTCTTCTTCAAGCTTCTGTCCTGGTACTATTGGATTGCACACAGAATTGCAGCCTTGCATCTCAAACCTTTCAATAACTTCTGCTGCATATCTTCTTTGACAGATGTGAATACCTTCAGAGTTCTGCAATACTTCCAATCCCAGAAAGAATTTCATCCTCCCTAAATCTGTCATATCGAATTCTTTCTTCATAGAGCTTGTAAATTCACTCAACATCCTTTCATCATTCCCAGTAAACAGCAAATCATCAACATAAATGCTTACAATCAGAATGTTACCTTCCTTTCTTTTTGTGAACAGAGTGTGTTCACTTGGACTACTTGTGAATCCTTCACTTTTAAAATAGCTTTCAATACGACTAAACCAAGCTCTAGGAGCTTGTTTCAAGCCATAAAGAGCTTTGTGAAGCTTGTAAACCATATGCTCCTTTCCTGTAATCTCATAGCCTTGAGGTTGTTCAACAAACACATCTTCATTCAAATCTCCATGTAAAAAGGCTGATTTTACATCTAATTGGAAAACTCCCCATCCCTTTTGTGCAGCCAGTGCTAAGATCATTCTAACAGTGTCCATTCGAGCCACAGGTGCAAACACCTCTGTATAATCAATTCCATATTCTTGAGCATATCCTTTCACCACCAATCTGGCTTTGTACTTGTCAACTTGTCCTAGTTCATTCAGCTTAGTCTTGTAAATCCACTTTACACCTATGGCCTTTGCTCCTTTTGGAAGTGTTCTTAATGACCAAGTTCCATTCTTTTCTATTGATTGAATCTCAGCATCCATAGCAAGTTTCCATTTCTGGTCTGTTGATGCTTCTTGAAAGCTTGTGGGATCACTGATTACCATGAATGACATGTTGATACTGTCAGTGTCAAGATCTTCTTCAATGCTTACTATATGTGCTTCTTCTTCTGTGTTTGTTTCAAGTACATAGTCAGCTGCCCAAACAGGAGGTTTTCTTGTTCTTCTTGATAGTGAGCTTGAAGAAATGGGTGGAATTGGTAACGGAATAGAAGAAGAAGAACCACCAATCTGAGTGTCTGCATCAGTCTGAATATCAGCTTGTGGTTGAATCTCAGCATTTCCTCCCTCTTCTTCTTCTATCTGAGCTGGTTCAACATTGTTATCTGCTTCTTCTATTTCAGCTTCTTGAAAATCAACATCTTTATCCCATTTTAGCTCATCTTTTTCAGTTTGTGTCCAAACCCACTTCTTGTCTTCTTCAAAGACTATGTCTCGGCTGATGTGAATCTTTTTCTCCATTGGATCAAACATTTTGAAAGACTTGGATTCATTACTGTATCCTAACAGTACACACTTCACACTTTTGTTGTCTAGCTTTGTCCTTTTGGCATCAGGAATGTGAACATGTCCTATGCATCCAAACACTCTGAAGTGTTCAACTGATGGTTTCAAACCACTCCAAGCTTCTTCAGGTGTTTTATCTTTCACAACTAGTGTGGGAGATCGGTTCAGAATGTGATTCACCCACTTCACTGCATCTGGCCAGAATGTTTTTGGTACCTCTTTCTCTGATAAAACAGCTCTCACCATATTCATTATGGTTCGATTCTTGCGTTCTGCAACACCATTCTGCTGTGGTGTGTATGCAGTAGTTAGTTGTCTTATGATTCCCTGTTCATCACAATACAACTTGAATTCATTTGAGTTGTATTCTCCACCCCTGTTTGTCCTTAAAGCCTTGACAAACAATCCAGTTTGCTTTTCCACAAGAGTCTTAAACACTTTGAAAGTGTTGTAAGCTTCTGATTTTTCTTGAATGAAGTAAATCCAAGTCTTTCTAGAAAAATCATCAATGAAACTGATTAAGTACCTCTTTCCACTGTTGGATGATGGCGTAATTGGTCCACACAAGTCAGAGTGAATCAGCTGAAGCTTCTCTGTGGCTCTCCAATTGCTCTGTTTAGGAAAGGGAATACGATGTTGTTTGCCTTTCATACAAGATTCACATGTGACTTTTGTATCTTCTATTTCAGGTAAACCAATCACCATGCCTTTGTTTTTGAGAGTGAGAAGGCCATTGTAACTGAGATGTCCATATCTATGATGCCACAGCTCAGTTTTGTCAGTGATATCCATTTTGAAACATTTCTTCTCATTAGTCTTTCCATCTGTTTCACTCTGAAGGATGAACATGCGATTATTGCTCATTGTTGTTTCTGCAATTTTTCCTTTTACAGGATGGTAGATGCAACAAGTTTTCTGGTCTCCTCCCTTAAACAATACATCCAGCCCTTTCTCTTGCAGTTGTCCTACACTCAATAGGTTATTCTTCAATTCTGGAACAAAATAAACATCACTTACCATACAGTTTAGCTCCTTAAAGGCAATTTCAACAACACCTTTGCCTGCAACCACTAACTTGTGATTGTTGCCAAGTTTGACACTGTGGGTGAAAGTGGTGTCTATGCTCAAGAACAGACTTTGGTCTCCACACATGTGGTTTGAGCATCCAGAATCTATAAACCAGAAATCACTTCTCTTTGTCTCTTGAGTCTCAACAAATGCCATCAAAAGCATGTCCTCCTTTTCTTCAACTTCAGTATAGTGTGCCCCTTGATAGGCTGTTGGACATTCATAGCTGAAGTGTCCCAATTTGTGGCACTTGTAACACTCAATCACAGCCTTGTTAAACACACGACCTCTTCCTCTGCCACGACCTCTGTAAGACCCTCTTCCTCTGCCTCTTACATTGAGTGCATGATCTTCTCCCTCACAGCCATTTCTCTTAAACTTCTTCTCATGAACAGTGAGAGAACTTTGCAGTTCATCAATGGTCATGGTGGTTGTGTCTTTAGATTCTTCAATGGACACTACAACATAGGTGAATTTGTCTGTTAATGTGCGAAGTATCTTCTCCACGATCTTTGAATCATCCATTTGTTCTCCATTACTTCTCATTTGATTTGAGACAGTCATGACTCTTGCAAAGTACTCATCAATCATTTCATCTTCTTTCATTGAAAGTACCTCAAACTCTCTTCTTAACGTCTGTAAAAGAGATCTCTTCACTCTTTCATTTCCACCATACTTCCTTTTCATTGAGTCCCAGATTATCTTGGATGTTCTGCGATCCAAGATCTGTTCAAATACCACTCTGTCCAGGGCTTGAAACAGGTAATGCTTTACCTGATGGTCCTTCATCTTCATCTCATCAAGTTCCCTCTGTTGTACTGCGGTTAGAACCACACCTTCAGTTGCCTCAATGTATCCAGTTTCGACTAGATTCCACAATCCCTTTGCTCTTAAGAGATTTTCCATCAACTCACTCCAATGATCATAGTGACCATCAAAATGGGGTATCTTAATGAGTGCCTTATCATCGCTCATCTTGATCTCCTTTTCTGTCTTTGATCACTTTGATGTGTATAGCTCTGATACCAAATGTAATTGCAGATTTAGATTGATTCAGAGTAAACAAAATGATCTACTATTCTTGATAAAACAAAGGTGCCTTTTAAAGGAAATACAGAGTAAATAAAAACAGAATNCCGGTCCAACACTCTAGTACTTTATGGGAATTGAGGTTGCACGTTCATCTGTTGGAATTTTGATGTCACAAAGGAAATATGCTTTAGATCTTCTAGAGGATTTTGGTCATTTAGCTGTTATGAATTGTACTGTTCCCATGGATCCTATCGTGGCTTTGAGTTCTGATACATGCACTTTTTTTACCAATTCTACACCATACAGGGAGCTTGTTGGAAAATTGCTTTACTTGACTATAACAAGACATGATATAACTTTTGCTGTAAATAAGCTAAGTCAGTTTGTCTCTCGCCCTCATATGACTGCAGCTTATAGGGTGTTGCGTTATTTAAAGTTTAATCCACTCCAAGGTATCTTATATTCTGCCAAAACAAAGTTGTGTCTCAATGTAATTGCTGATGCATATTGGGATTCTTGCCCGGACACTCGCCATTCTATCTCTGGTTATCGTGTTTATCTTGGATCCTCTTTGATCTCATGGAAGTCAAAGAAATAGAGGGTGGTCATCAGTAGTAGTGCAGAGGCCAAATACAGATCTATGGTCGATGCTACACGTAAGTTAATTTAGCTCAACAAATTGTTAGCAGACCTGCGTGTTACTCTTTCTATACCAGCCAAGCTCTATTGTGATAACAAAGTAGCCTTGCACATCACTTCAAAACCTGTGTTTCACGAAAGAAGTAAACATATGGAATTAGATTATCACAAGGTTCAGGAACAACTCAAGGCTGGCATTTTACAGACTTTTCATGTTCATATAAGAAACCAACATGTTGATCTTTTACCAAAGCCTTTGACTTCTTCTACATTTCATCATCTTTTATCAAAAATGTCAACTTCAAGTCTTTATCTTCCCGCAAAGCGACCAGATAAAGCTTGAGGAGGGTGTATTAGATGTAGAAGTTTGTTATTAATTGGTTAAATTTGTAAATAGTCTCATAAGAATTTATATAACCGTCGATCGTAACTCATTTTATGGTAAGGAGAGTTTTATCCAGTTTTACATTTCTCTCTCTTCTACTCTCACTCTAGATCATTTGCAACAAAAGAATTTTTACCAAAAGAAAAAAAACAAAAGAATTGATAAACGAATAAAAAGTGACATTTTTAGAAGTACGTACTTAACCTAACATTTTGTTTTATTGACGCGGGTAACCTAACTTTTTTTTTTTAATTACTAGAGGGTAGAACATTTAAGTGAAACCCAAAAGTATCCCTAGGTCATGAACAAACAAAAAGCTGGAAAAATTAAATAGAAGAGAGAGAAAAAGTTGGCAGTATTTACGTAAATGCAACCGCTTTTTCTTGGTGTAAAACAAATATGTGAGATTTTGTAATGCAGATTTGTTTGTGTTGCCTATCTTTTCGCAAATTTGTTTATTGCAGATTTGTTTGTGTTGCAGATTTGTTTTCGGATATTTGTTTGTCTATTTGGCCGCAGATTTTTACGTCATGTCTACGTCAACGAAAATTTTTCTACGTCACCGCAGATTATTATTTTTCGCAGATTTATTGTCGCAGACTTTTTGTTTACATTGCAGATTTTTTTTCATTGCAGACTTTTTCTCGCATATTTTTATTTACACTGCATATTTTTTATTTTCATTGCAGATTTATTTATATTGCAGATTTGTTTTAATTGACTGCAGATTTAATTTTTTTCGTCGCACAATTGTTTACATTGCAGATTTGTTTTAATTGACTGCAGATTTAATTTTTTTCGTCGCACAATTGTTTACATTGCAGATTTGTTTTACATTGCAGATTTTTTTTCTTGATTGCAGATTTGTTTATTCTCGCCGCAGATTTATCAGTTTCCAAAATTTCCAGAATAACCCTTTGGCCGCAGTTTTATTTTAAATCTGCAATGGCCGTAGTTTTGTTGCACACGTTACCACAGATTTTTTTGCCGCAGTTTTTTTTCTAAACCCTTTGACCGCTGATTTTCAAAAATATGCGGTGATTGTATTGCAAATATTTTTGCTTAGTCAACGGAATCTTTTGACCGCTGTTTCTACATTGCAGAGTTGTTTCTCTATTGCAGAGTTGTTTGTCTATTGTAGAGTTGTATGTTATTGCAGTTTTGTTTTACAGAAAATAGATAGGTGAAAACGACGTCGTATGATTTAATAATCTCCTATTATATAAAATCGATTTAATGACCATTGTAGAGTTGTTTCTCCATTGCAGATTTGTTTCTATATTGCAGAGTTGTTCCTCTATTTCCGCAGATTTGTTTACTTAGTAAAAAATTCTAAAGTTCGAGTTTTATCCATTGTAGAGTTGTTTATACATTGCAAAATTGTTTCTATAATGCAATTTTATTTTACATTGCAGAATTGTTTCACTAATGCAGCCAATTATTGAAATTACAAAATTGTTATAATTTACATTTCGACCCGTTTTTGGAAAAACATTTATTTATTAGAGATGTTTTTAAGTGATTATATAGGTTTCTCAAGCTGGATCGTTCCCACAAGTAAACTTTTAATATTATTTACAAAAAGCACAAAAATGATTATTGGGCTAAATATGAATATCATATAGTTAGGAATATTTAGTTACCATATATTTGCACATATCTTGCAAATTTGTTAAGCGTATCACATCTTGCCGATTCTCTGTATCATGTATATATGTTTACTCGTGATCAATGAAAAAGGCAGAGCATTCTTTTCTTGTTCTCTCTAGTTTTACATGGTATCAGAGCAAGATCCAAGCAATTAGGTCTTGTTTCTTTGTTCTCTAAATCTCTTTAAAATTTCAATCTTGTGTCGTGGTTTCTTTCTTTCACGTGATGGGAGACAAAGATGGTGTAACCGGTAGTTCCGGAGACAAAAGTGTGATGTCGGCTTACTCGATTTACTCGTCCGACAATCCAGGTTCAATGATCACCTCTGTTCAGTTGAAGGGTGATAATTACAATGAATGGGCAACTGAGATGATGAACGCACTTCAAGCTAAGAGAAATGTGGGTTTTATTGATGGAACTCTGAAGAAACCCGCAGAAGGTCATGCGTATCTAGAAGCTTGGCTCAGTGTCAACTCTATGATTGTTAGTTGGCTAAGAACGTCTATTGAGCCACGTGTTAGGTCGACGGTAACGTTCATATCCGATGCACACAAGTTATGGGAGAATCTGAAGGAAAGATTCTCAGTAGGTAACAAGATTCGTGTTCATCAGTTGATGGGAAAACTTGCTTCGTGTAAGCAAGATGGTGAAGCTGTGATTGATTACTACGGAAGGCTTGCGAAGATGTGGGAAGAGCTGAAGATTTACAAACCACCTCCGATCTGTACGTGTGGTGCGGCTGCTCGGTATGAGAAAGAAAAAGAAAAAGAAAGAGTCCATCAGTTTGTGATGGGACTCGATGAAGCAAGGTTCGGTCACATTGTGACCACGATCATTGAGGCGGATATTTTACCAGATCTTGGCAAAGTGTACAATAAGGTGATAAGAGAAGAGGACATAATCAACTCCTCAAAGAGTCGTGAAACACAAACAGAGGCGATTGGTTTTGTCGCAAAGAGAGAGTTGTCTCAGGAAGCGCAAGGCGGAATGGGTGTGTCGAAGAACCGAGGCAGAAGCTGCGGACATTGTGGAAGGTCTGGTCATGATAAAAGTAACTGTTGGCAGATTATGGGATACCCGGAGTGGTTCACCGAAAGAGGAGACAGAGGAGGTCGTGGTTCTAATCGTGGTGGCGGTCGGTCTAGTGGTAGAGGATGAGGACAACCAAGTGTAGCTTATGCTACAAATTCGAACCTAACATTGCCAGAGTTGTCGCAAGAACAGTGGAAGACTCTCTCGCAGCTACTAAGTGCCAAGTCAACTAGCGATAAGTTACATGGTAAACGTCTCGGTGATGTGATTCTCGATACCAGAGCTTCACATCACATGACGGGATATAAATCTCTTCTAATCAATCTGCAAGGAACGGGTATTTGTACTGTTGGTTTTGCAGATGGATCAACGACGCTATCTAAGGAGGCTGGAACTTTGGTGTTGTCAAAGAATATCGTGTTACACGATGTTCTTTACGTACCAAACCTACGTTGCACTTTGATATCTGTCTCGCGGTTGTTGAAACAATCAAATTGTGTTGCGTTTCTCACCGATACTTTGTGTGTATTACATGACCGTTTTTCGAGGATGCTGATTGGAGCGGGTGAGGAATGTGATGGGGTCTACTATTTCAAGGATGTTCAGAGTGCAAGTGTTAACAAGGCAGTCAAGAAAGATGACATAGTTTTGTGGCACAAGCGGTTGGGGCATCCATCTTTTTCAGTTTTATCTTCTCTTCCATGGATTTCGGGTGTTTCTAGTTTAGTTAATCACGATTCATGTGATATTTTCTTTCGAGCCAAACAAACAAGATTGTCTTTTTCAGAAAGTAATAATAAAGCTAATGACGTTTTTGAGCTTATTCACATTGATGTTTGGGGACCATATCGAGTGGTTTCCTCAAATGGTTCAAAGTATTTCTTGACTATATTAGATGATCACTCTCGGACTGTTTGGGTGTTCTTGTTACTGGAGAAGTCTGAAGTTTAACGCACCTTGGAACATTTCTTTGCTTATGTAGAGCGACAATTCGGGAAGAAGGTGAAGAAGGTGCGTAGTGACAATGGTACTGAGTTCTTGCGATTGTCGTCTTTCTTTCGTGAGAATGGAGTGGTGCGTCAAACATCGTGCGTTGGCACACCTCAACAAAATGGTCGAGTTGAAAGGAAGCATCGACATTTGCTCAATGTTGCTAGATCCCTCATGTTCCAAGCCAACATGCCGATTTCTTTTTGGGGAGAGGCAGTTTTGACTGCCGCTCACGTGATTAACATGACTCCTACCCGTCTTCTACAAGACCGTTGTCCTCACGAAGTCTTGTTTGGATCAGCACCTGGTTATGATGAGATTCGAGTGTTCGGGTCCTTATGTTATGCTCACAAACATGTGCGTGACAAGGACAAATTTGTTGACCGAAGCCGCAAGTGTGCGTTTGTTGGTTACCCCTACGGGAAGAGAGGTTGGCGCTTGTACGATCTTGACACGGGAGAATATTTTGTCTCACGAGACGTAGTGTTTGATGAGTCTCAGTTTCCATTTGTCACTGCCAATGACACCGAAACAGCCCCTGCATTTCCTCTACTAGATGCTTCGGCAGTTGTTTGTGATGAAGATAGCATTACAGAATTATGGGGGAGTGACGCTCATACTACGCCTGATGATGAGCATGTACCGCAATCTGTTTTGTCCTCACCATCATCGAATGATGGCTCTACGACTAGTGGTACTCCCGCATCATCATCACAGCCCCATGGTGACGAAGACCTTGCAGCTCCACTGCCTCCACGGCAAAGTCAGCGCTCACGTCAACCTTCAGTGAAGCTGCGAGACTATGTCACTTATAACACTATTTGTGCTTCTTAAGCTCATCACGTTCTCCATCCTCTCTCCAACAGCCCCCTCCTCGACACGGTTCTAGGTACCTCTCCTTATCCCATCACTCACTCTGTTTCTAATGAGCACTTCTCTTCACGACATAGGGCTTTTCTAGCTGCTGTGTCCGCTACTAAAGAGCCACATTATTATGGAGAAGCTGTTAAAGACGTTCGTTGGACAGAAGCAATGCAACAAGAGATTCGAGCTCTAGAAGTAAACAATACATGCAGTGTGGTTGATTTGCCTCATGGGAAAGTTCCTCTCGGCACTATGTGGGTCTACAAAATAAAATACCATTCCGACGGCTCTATTGAGCGCTATAAATCCCGTCTCGTTGTTCTTGGTAATCGACAAATCGAAGGTACGGACTATGATGAGACCTTTGCACCTGTCGCGAAGATGACTACTGTACAATGTTTGTTGCGTCTAATAGCTGCTAATAACTGGAAAGTTCATCAAATGGATGTACACAACGCTTTTCTTCACGGCGATTTACTCTTATCAAGCTTCCGCAAGGCTTTCATCATTCGGACTCAACGAAGGTGTGTCGTTTGCACAAGTCGTTGTATGGACTTCCGCAAGGCAGAGCATTCTTTTCTTGTTCTCTCTAGTTTTACAATGATCTTCTAACATATCCTAATTTTGGCAGGAACATCATATAGTTACTGGTCTTGGATTTGTGTTCATAGCTAAGCTTGTTCCAGAGACCAAAGGCAAATCTCTAGAAGAAATTCAATCTCTTTTTACTGATGCTTTTCTTGAAGATTCTACAACCTAGAATTACCCAAAATTGCAACCAAAAGAGTTTACTACAACATCATCTCTGTAAATATTATTGTGTTCTTCATTTTTTACAAAAATGTTACAATATTAACAACACTTTGCACAAGATTTAACATGAAACTATCAAAACATTACATAACACAAAGTTTTACAGACTGTAACTATTGAGCAGCACATACTTCTTACTGTTCTGTAATTTTATGCTTATTTAACCTAATGATCCTTCAAGCTTGATGCTCGTAAGCTGGTTCACTTCGATCTAAATATCATCGCAGCTAATGCTCTCTCGTGATCGATTCCTCTCTGCTGGAAATAGAAAAGTTGATCTTCTCCAATCTTTGATGTACTTGCTGTAATGTTTAGAGCTTGTATTACATTAGACAGTTAATTACAGTATATATATTGTGTCGTAAGACATAGTCTACTAGGTATACATGAATGACAATACTATCCCTTCCATATATACTCTACACGCCCCCGCAAGATGGAGGGAGTTGACGAACTCCAATCTTGGATGCTAGTTGTTGAAAGCGTTGGCGAGGTAAAGGCTTAGTGAGAGAGTCCGCGAGTTGATCATGTGTGGAAACATGGGAGACACGAAGAGTACCAGCTGTGATGTTGTTCCGGACAAAGTGATAGTCCAATGCGAGATGCTTCATCCTTGAGTGGAAAACCGGATTGGCACATAGATAAGTGGCGCCAATGTTGTCACAATATATCACCGGAGTGGTCGGAAGAGGCACACCCAATTCAGTCAAGAGAGATAAGATCCAGCGAACTTCCGATGCCGTATTAGCAATAGACCGGTACTCCGCTTCGGTGGAGGAACGAGCGACACCCTTTTGTTTCTTAGAGGACCAAGCAATGGGGGTTGTGCCGAGATACACAATGAATGCATTAGTAGAAACAAAATCGTCGGTATCCCCCGCCCAATCTGCATCGGAATAAGCATGTAGGCTAAGAGGAGAATGCCGAGATAAGAATATACCGTGATCGATAGTACCAGCCAGATATCTGAGAACTCGTTTTGCGGCTTGCCAATGAAGGTCTGTAGGCTGGTGCATGAATTGTGATAGACGATTCACACTATATGCAATATCTGGTCGGGTGAACAATAGATATTGTAGGCTGCCAACTAACATTCGATACTCAGTGGGATTAGTTAGAACATCACCGGCGAACAGGGAGAGCTTGGGAGAGGAGGCCATCGGGGTATGAACAGGCTTAGCATCATGCATTTTCATCTTAGTTAACAGATCCAAGATATATCGCCGCTGCATTAAGTGAAGACCAGCAGCTGTTCTTGTTGCTTCTATACCCAGAAAATAGGAAAGGTCAGTTGGTTCCTTAAGAGAGAACCGTTGAGCCAGCAAGGTGATGAAGCGGGCAATGAGTTGTGAGTCACTTCCTGTAATTAAGATATCATCGACGTATACCAAGATATAAACCAAGTGTCTACCTTTCTTGTAGAAGAAGACTGAGGTATCTGCCAATGAGTTAACAAAACCAACAGAACACAGATAATGTTTCAATTCTTGATACCATGCTCGCGGAGCCTGTTTGAGCCCATAAAGAGCTTTGTTGAGGCGACAAACATGGTGTGGATGATCCTGGTTGATAAACCCGGGTGGCTGGGAGACATATACTGCGTCAGTTAGAGTCCCTTGCAAGAACGCGTTATTGACATCTAACTGTTGGATAGACCATTGGCAAGTAACCGCAAGATGAAGAATGACTCGGATGGTAACAGACTTCACCACCGGACTAAAGGTTTCTGAATAATCAATCCCATATTGTTGATTGAATCCACGTGCAACCAAGCGAGCCTTATACCTGTGAAGATTACCATTAGGTAAGTATTTCAATGAAAAAATCCATTTAGTGTTAATGACATTCTGATGAGGAGCAGGTGGCACCAAATCGAATGTGCGATTCCTAATTTGAGCATTATATTCTTCACTCATAGCTTGACGCCAGTGAGCATCTTTCATCGCCTGATGGACAGTTCGTGGAATTTCTGGAGAGTTAGGTGGTTTGACAGTGAGTAGGGATAGTTTCTTAATGGGTTTAGTGATTTGATTCTTAGCTCGAGTTCGCATAGGATGGGTGTTTTGGGCCGGTGGTGGTATAGGAACTGGTGGTGAGGGAGGAGGTGGAGATTGAGTGGTGGTGGGTGAATTTTCGGCGAAGGCGAGAGACGAGTCAGAAGGGGCGATAGGGTGAGAAGTAGATGGGCTTGGTTGAGGAAGAGATGGGCTCATTTGGGCTTGTGCTACAGTTTGGTGTTGCAAAACACCTAATGGGCTTGTTGAATTAAATTCCTGGCCCACTATTGTATTCATACCTGAGTCCTGTAAAACAGGTGACGACGCAGGATGCGGAGGGTGAAGATCAATGCACGGGGGTGAGTGTGCCGGAGATGAGTTGAGTGGCTGGATAGTGACCGGAATCCGAGTGACCAGAGGTTGATGCGGTGGAGATGGGTCAGATGGCGATTGAGCAGTGGCAGAGGAGACCAATTTTGCGAATGGGAACTCCGATTCTACAAATTGGACATGTCGTGAAACATAGATGCGACCAGAAGCAATCTCAAGACACAAGTATGCACTCTGCGTTTGAGAGTAGCCAAGGAAAGCACATGGACTTGAGCGTGGAGCTAGCTTGTTAGCAGCGTACGGACGAAGCCAGGGATAACAAAGAGATCCAAAAATTCGCAGCTTGTGGTAATTTGGTTGCGCTTGGAACAGTCTGGCATAAGGAGATTGATGTTGGAGAACTACAGTGGGCATCCTGTTTATCAGGTACGTTGCTGTTGCGAAAGCATAACTCCAATATGATTGTGGCATTGAGGCTTGATGTAGTAGAGTGAGTCCGGTTTCGACGATGTGCCTATGTTTGCGTTCGGAAATCCCATTATGTTCTGGCGTATGTGGTGGTGAAGTGAAATGAGAAATGCCATGGTCAGTGAGAAAAGGACGCAAACCAATAAACTCTCCGCCATTGTCAGAGTAGAGAGTCTTTATCTTTGTAGAGAACCTGTTTTCCACAAGCTGTTTGAAAGCTATGAAGGTGGTCTTGACATGAGACTTATGGGTTAAGGGGTAGAACCAAGTGTAACGTGTGTAGTGATCGATGAGGATAAGATAATATTTGTGGTTATCAAAGGAATGAACCGGAGAGGTCCAAACATCAGTGTATATATATTGTAGAGGAGCAGAGGAAATAATTGTGTTTGTGGAAAACGGAAGCTTGTGACTTTTATAAATAAAACAATGAGAACAAGGAGTCTGGTTTTTCAGCGATGAAGAAAGGGGTAATGAAAAAGAAGAAACAATAGAATTCAAAACAGAGGCTGCCGGATGTCCCAACCGAGAGTGCCAAGATGAGATAGTTGTTTTTGGAGTAGGTGATGCAAAGAGAGCGATGGTGTTGGAGTTGGTGACCGGCCACTCATATAACTCATCTCTAGTTTTGCCTTGGAGCAAGCGGACCCCCGTGCTGAGATCCTTCACCTGAAAGTGGGCAGGAAAGAATTCAACAGACACATTATTACTATTGCACAAGCGATAAACAGAGATGAGATTTTTCTGTAAGTTTGGAACACATAAGACATCAGTAANAGTGTGGGAGATGGCTAATTCAGAACCATCGGCGATGGAGACTGTCTCACAACCGGTGTAAGGCTGGTGCAGCGCTAAGTTGTTCAAGTCAGTGGTGAGATGATGAGTCGCACCGCTATCGAGAATCCAGTTGGAAGAATTTGCCGGAGTTGAGACAGCCATGTTGGCTCGTGGCTGCCAGGAAGGTGATTGACGAG
>OVAV01001155.1:0-14200 GCA_900406375.1 Iberis amara | reverse complement strand
TTGAGTTTTAATGAATTTTTAGATGATTTTAGGTGAATTAGGAAATTCATGTGGTTTGTTTTAAAATTCTCTACAATCTCACCTATCATGAGATTTAAGATTTTGTATTTTTAACTAAGAAAAATTTACTGAAATACCATCAAATCACCAGAATCCACTACTTAAAATATTTCCAATAACAGTGGATTTCATGAGATTTTTTTAAAAATCACTAATTCAGTAACCGTGAATTTCGTAAGACATTTTAAAATTCATGTTTGAATAACAATGGATTTGTCAATTTAACATGAATCCTTCCAACTCCCAAATTCAATACACCCCTAAAAATGTGATTAAGATCTATTTCTTCTTGATCCAATAATCATATTAACTGTAAAGGCCAAATACAAATTTGAAATTTCATGTAGTTATAGGGGTGTATTGAATGTGGAGTTTGGAAAGATTTATGTTAACAATTCTAGTGTTATTCAACCGGAATTTTAAAATGCCTTACAACCGTTATTGGAAATATATTAAGTATTAGATTTTGAGTATTTTGGATAATTTGATGTATTTTAGTTGATTTTGGTAGTTAAAAATACAAACTACAAATCTCATGGTTTTAGATGAGAATATAGAAATTTTTAAAACAAATCATGTGATTTTTTTCTAATTATTCTAAAATCATCTAAAAACTCAATAAAACCCAAATTGCTTCAAATTTTTAAAAATGTTTACTTCAATACACCCTCCATAATTTTTCATATTATAAAAATTGATTATAAATGTAAAACAAAAAATCAACTCCTTTCTGCCATACATATAAAGATGTTAATAATAGTGAGCTTCTAAAAGCTCAACATGTTGTCCACCAAAAGTTTTGTAGGCCCAGTGTCTGCTCTCCAGGCCCATTTATAACCGCTAAAATAAGCGGAGGAACCATAATAAAAAAAGTAAAGTTTTTAATCTCAAAATACTAATTGTTTCTTTTGTTAAAATCATAAAATAATATTTTATTTACATTTTCTTGTTTTGTTAAAGATATTATTTGCATTTTGATGATCTGTCTCTGACGTAAGATTAAATCAAATGAGTTGTCTATTAGGTTGGATGACCCCACCATAATTCAGAATGATTATTTATAACTTCAACTAATTATAAAAAGTGTTCTTTTTGTCATCAAAGTGTTTTATTTTGTAATAATTTTATAACTACACTTTCTCATCATATCAAACTTGAAAAATAATTTCATCCTATTGGCTATCTAGTATAATGCCATTAAGATTTTTTGACAAAAATATAAGCTCAATCATATTAATATGTTTTTGTTTGTGAAAAATATTGTTTTGTTATGATGTAATTTTATTTTGAGACTTTTTCTATTTATTTAATCACAATCTATAAAGTTTGTATATTTATAGATTTCTCCATAACTTCATTCTATCTATGTATTTTAAATTTAAATTTAAATTTAAAATATTATTTTAAAATAAAATTATTAAATATGTTAAAAAAGTTAATTATTATTTTTTTAACTAATTACTAAGTGAAGAAAAAGAGTTGACAAACTCAAGGCAAAGCAAGTCTCTGGGTCATATTGTGTGTCGCACGTGTGGGCTTTTTCACTTATTATCCACACACGTGCGAGACTTACCAGAGCAACAACACCATGTCATAAAACCCTAGACCTTCTTCTTCTACTACTACTTCCCTTTCGTCGTCGTCTTGACTTCCTCCTGATTTTGACTCACGTCTCTTCGATTTCTACGGGAGAGACGACCGTAAGAATTGAAATTCGCGACCTTCCGATTGTCTAATTGTGAATTTCCAATTTGGCTAGATGGATCTGCCTAGCCTTGCTTTAATCGTTGGTGCAGCTGCTTTCAGTTCGAATCCTGACGAGCGTAAAGCCGCTGAGCAAAGCCTTGATCAGGTAAAACGGATTGTACTTATTGTGCCGTCCTCGGTTGGGTTGATGATATCTTCTGTATGGTTTTGATTTTGCTTTGGAATATATCGAATTTGCAGTTTCAGCACACTCCTCAACATTTGATTCGAGTATTGCAAATAATTATTGATGGTGGCTGTGACCTTTCAGTACGACAAGCTGCTAGTATCCATTTCAAGAATTTCATATCTAAGCATTGGGATCCTCATTCTGGTACTTGTTTGTTTGTTTTGATAAATCAAATGTCTAATTTTTTTTAGGCTCTTGAATCGAGAAGTTCTTAGTAGTTCCTTTTACAGGTGATCAAAGCAAAGTCTTGCCAAGTGATAAGAGTGTTGTCAGGGACCAGATTCTTGTATATGTCTCTCAAGTTCCACCGATATTGAGGTAGCTAGCTACTGTATACCTTGCGGCACTTGTTAAAACATTGCCCTTTTGTAACAGTCAACCTTTGTGTTCAAGTTGTCCATGGAGTGATATGACTGTGTTGCGTAGAGTGCAATGGCTTGATTTGGAACTCTCTAGTCTAACATTTGGTCTTACTTCTGTTTGCTGGTCCTTATTCTAGCTCGTTATTAATGTGTATGATGCAGGGTTCAAATGGGAGAGTGTCTGAAGACCATAATTTACGCTGACTATCCTGAGCAATGGCCTCATCTCTTAGACTGGGTGAAGCACAACTTGCAAGATCAACAAGTTTATGGAGCGTTATATGTGTTGCGGATTCTGTCTTCAAAATACGAGTTAGTCTGCTTTATTAAAGTTTATTCGTGCTGCGGATTCTATGGCCTTAACTCTTAAACATACAAACCTTGACATATTTATAACTAGTAGTAGACTAGTAGAAAATAATTGTTGCACATTTTTAGGTTAGTCAGAGTGACATACTTCTGTTTTCTAAGTAAACTAATTTCTTTCGTAAATTTCCTCCCATTTATATTTATAGGTTTAAGTCAGATGAAGACAGGGCACCCATTTACCGTGTTATTGAGGAGACGTTTCCTCATCTTTTGAATATATTCAATAAGCTTGTCCATGTTGAAAATCCTTCTCTGGAAGTGGCGGACCATATCAAGCTTATATGCAAAATATTCTGGTCATGTATTTATGTAAGTTGTATATCTTGTGGTACCTATTCTGAATCCTTCTTCATTGTTTCCTGGCTTCAAATGGAATATTACATGGATTATACATCTTGTAAGGAGTTATGGACAGTTTTTTATACATCTCTTTCATCCTTATTCTATACAGCTAGAGCTACCGAGACCATTGTTTGATCACAACTTTTTTAATGCTTGGATGAGTCTGTTCTTAAACATTTTGGAGCGTCCTGTTCCCGTAGAAGGTCAGCCTGAAGACCCTGAGCTTAGAAAATCATGGGGATGGTGGAAGACCAAGAAATGGGTTGCTCACATTTTAAATAGGATATACACACGGTATGCAAGATCATGGAAATGTATTTATTAACTTACAACTTTGACATTTTCTTTATTTTCCTTGATATAAATATTAAGAAAATTTGTAATAGGTTTGGAGATCTGAAACTTCAAAATCCAGAAAACAAAGCCTTCGCACAAATGTTTCAGACGAACTACGCAGCCAAGATAATGGAGTGCCATCTGAAATTGTTGAATGCCATTCGTATTGGTGGATATCTCCCTGATAGAGTCATCAATCTAATTCTTCAGTATCTAAGCAACAGGTCAGATGTTCTCTAGGCATAAGTACTTTTGGTCATCTTTAAAAAATTTTGAGTTCTCGGCAGTTTCCAATTTTCCATTGTTTCTTTGAAAGTTGTTAGTTTTAATCTCTATCTGGACTTGTCTATCATGTTTGGAGCTCCAGATTTCGTATTGACTAATTATGTCTCTGCAGTATCTCAAGGAATAACATGTACAACTTACTACAGCCCCACCTTGATGTTCTACTGTTTGAAATAGTTTTCCCATTAATGTGCTTCAATGATAATGATCAAACGCTTTGGGATGAAGACCCACATGAGTATGTAAGGAAGGGTTATGGTATGTTCTTGAAATCTTTTTCGTCTTGTTTGGATAATCCTGAAACATGCTTTTTATTGTAAAACCATTACCTGTTCGACAGATATAATTGAAGATTTGTATAGTCCCAGGACTGCATCTATGGACTTTGTGACTGAGCTTGTCAGAAAGCGTGGAAAAGACAACTTCCCAAAATTTATACAGTTCATTGTTGGCATTTTTAGGAGGTACCTTCAGATTTTTTCTGCAAAAATATAGAAAAGGGTCTAATTATGATTACATCATTGCGACATGATATATATTACTTTGTTTAGATATGATGAAGCACCTCTAGACCACAAGCCCTATCGCCTTAAGGATGGTGCTCTGCTTGCCGTTGGGACACTTTGTGATAAATTGAGGCAAAATGAACCTTATAAATCTGAGCTAGAGAATATGTTAGTGCAACATGTGTTTCCTGAATTCAACAGCCGAGCTGGTCATCTTAGAGCTAAGGTTTTAGTGACTGCTTTTCGCTGTTTAGGCTTGTCATTTTTGTTCATCCTCATCTTTCTGAAGCTTATTTCTCAATATTTTCCATTGTGTAGGCTGCATGGGTTGCAGGACAGTACGCCCACATTAATTTCTCTGATCAAAGCAATTTTTCCAAGGCATTACAGTGTGTTATCTCTGGTATGCGTGATCCAGAACTTCCTGTTCGGGTGGATTCCGTTTTTGCTTTGCGTTCATTCATTGAAGCTTGTAAAAGTAAGTATTGGCACCACCAAAAATATGTTTCTGTATCTTCTTAAGATTTCCGTCTTTTTCATTTTAATACGATTAGTAGGAATTTAACTAATTCTATCTTTCTTGCAGATCTAGATGAGATTCGCCCAGTTCTGCCTCAACTCCTTGATGGTATTAACTCCCATTTCAATTCATTTTGAAGTTAAAACTGAGCATCATGCTAATCAACTTGTGCTGTACAGAATTTTTCAAGCTAATGAATGAAGTTGAAAATGAAGATCTGGCTTTTACTTTAGAGACTATCGTGTATAAGTTCGGAGAGGAAATCTCTCCTTATGCTTTGGGTTTGTGCCAGAATTTGGTAAGATAATAATATTGTGTTGCGTTCCTATTTTGAGTGTTGTTTTGCTATTAGCACTATTATACCCTCTTGTTGTTAATAAATTCCAGGCCAGTGCATTCTGGAGGTGTATCGACAGTGACAACGGTGATGATGAAACTGATGATTCTGGTGCATTAGCTGCAGTGGGATGTCTTCGTGCCATCAGTACAATTCTTGAATCTATCAGTAGTCTCCCTCATCTCTATGGTCAGATTGAACCACACATGCTGCCGATAATGCGTAAAATGCTGACAACTGATGGTCAAGGTATGCCTAACGAACTCACTAGATTTGGAGGTGGTTTTTTGGGGTTTATATAGACTTAACATGGTGATTTATTAATAAATTTTTAATGGCCAGATGTGTTTGAAGAGGTTCTGGAGATTGTCTCATATATAACTACTTTCTCACCTACGATATCATTGGACATGTGGTCTTTATGGCCTTTAATGATGGAAGCTCTCGTGGATTGGGCTATTGACTTCTTCCCAAGTATGATATTTTTCAGTGTTTCTTTTTGTAATAAAGTTTTTTTCATTTTTCTTATTTTCTATCCTTTTTTGTTTGATCTTTTTATGAATATCAATAGATATATTGGTCCCACTTCACAACTACATATCAAGAGGAACTGAGCATTATCTCACTTGCAAAGAGCCAGATTACCAGCAAAGTCTTTGGAGTGTGATCTCTTTGGTAAGCCTCGTCCTTTTCCCTCTTGACATACACATATGCTAAACTGATTACTTGGTTTAATCATTCTCATTTACAGCTTATGGCGAACAAAAATATTGATGATAGTGACCTTGAGCCAGCTCCAAAGCTAATAGGGATTGTGCTTCAGACTTGTAAGGGCCGTGTGGATCATTTGGTGGAGCCTTACCTGAGAATCACACTAGATCGGTTAAGAGGTGCTGAGAAATCTTCCTTCAAATGTCTTCTTGTTGAAGTGGTAAGCAAAGTAGCCGCCATTAAACTATTTTTCATAGAGTTAATTGCTGTTTTTGTTTAGCTGTCTTTTAGCTGTCTTTCACCTAACCTTCTTTAAGTTGTTTTATATTTGAATTGCGAATCTGAATGTATTGTTTCTGCGCAGATTGCAAATGCATTTTACTACAATGCCCCTTTAGCACTTGGCATATTGCAACGTCTTGGCACCGCAACAGAAAGCTTAACTCTTTGGCTCCATATGCTTCAAGAAAAGAAGAAGAGTGGTGCACATGCTAACTTCAAGAGGTAAGTGAATCCAATCTTGTTAACCTTTTATTTTGCTATTTTCTCCTCACATTTGTTTTGATGTTCTAATATTCGTTGCTTCAAATGCAGAGAACATGATAAGAAAGTTTGCATCTTGGGGTTAACATCTCTATTCAGTCTTCCTGCTGGTCAATTACCTGGAGAGGTCTTACCACCTGTATTCAGAGCTCTTCTCGAGCTTTTAGTCGCATACAAAGATCAACTTGCTGGTCAGTACCGACCGCCTTTTCACTCTCTCTAATTTTTCTTATAACAAACCCTCATTGACATTTCCATGTATTAACAGAAGCTGCAAAGGCAGAAGAGGAGGAAGATGAAGATGATGGTGATGACGACAATATGGATGAGTTTCAATCAGATGATGAAGATGATGAAGGAGATGATCAGAATCCAGATGTAACCGATGAAAGTACACTCCGCAAGTTAGCAGCACAGGTCTTGTCTTCTTAACCCATAAAAGTAAAGCCTTTTTCGTATCAATGTTACTTACTTTATGCATTATCTTTAGGCAAAGGACTTCCGCTCTTACAGCGACGATGATGACTTTTCGGATGATGATTTTAGCGATGATGAAGAATTAGATTCTCCAATTGATGAAATCGATCCTTTTATACTCTTCATGGATGCAGTCACAGGTATAAGAGATTTCTCATATATATATATATATATATATTTATATTTAAAGGGGGTGGGCATTCGGGTTTTGGGTATTTTGGATCCAACTTTATAGGACCCAAATTAGAACCAAATATATTTCGGTTTGGATGGCTCGGGTTTATTCGGGTTTTGTTTGTTTTACCAAAACCCGATATGGAACAAGATTTTTTTTTTGTTCGGGTTTTTCAATTTCCAGGACGAGATATTCTGGTAATTTGGATTTTCTATCTAGTAAAAAAAGAAGAAAATTTTCGGTTTTATATTTTGACTTTGCTGTTCGGATTTTTTGGGTAATATGGATAATTTTGGTCCAGAACCCAACTAAAACCCAAATAATCCAACTGAAAATCTGAAATATGCAACAAAAATTTCGAATTATCAAAACTACCTATATATATAAATACATTCGGTTTTCCTGGTACCTATTCGGGTTTTGATTCGGATATCCAAACTAAAAAATTCTAAAAACCGTTCAGGTTATTTGAAAATACGGTTGGGTTTGGATTTGGTTCGGGTAAAGTAGCATCCCTAACTTTAAACTATATACATAGTATAGTATTATAATTTTTCTTGATTTTCTCTTTGTTTAGCAATGCAAGGATCAGACTCACTCAGGTTTCAAAGCCTTAGACAGACTCTAGATCCACACTATGAAGGACTCGCAAACAATATAGCGCAACACGCCGAGCTAAGAAGAGCTGAGATTCTTAAGGAGAAGCAATCTTCTACAATAGTTGCTTCTTGATGTCTCCATGGCTTAGTCCATTTGATTGCATTTTTTGTATAAGCCATTAGAAAGGGCTTATTCGAAGTTGAGTCTGGTCGACTCAGTCATGTCTTAGAGAAGACACAATCTCTTGCCATCTCCAGTTTTGCATCTCATCATTGTTTTTTTAGACCAAAACAATAAAACCAAAACCCTGTTCGGGTTCTTTCTTTTTTTGTTCAGACAGAACAAGTAGACCCTTTGGAGGGTTTCTTTGTTCTCCTAGTTGGATACTTCAAAGCATATATTAAAAAAGTGGAAAAAAAAAAAACAGTTTCGTTTAAGAGTGTTCTTCTTTTGCCATCTCCAACTAAATCTGTGTTTATCATTTTAATTATATTATTTATTCGATTATAAGAGATGGTCGGATATATTATTTTTTTCATATCTATACCGTTAACCAAGAGGTGTAAAACTAAAATATTTATACATATGCTAGAAATTAAATTGGGGTAATAAACAGTTTTCGCAAGCTCAAACTAGAGATAAATAATGGGCATCATTTTAATTAAGATCAAGTGGCCTAGTGGTTGTGTCATCGCTGTTGTCTTGTTACTATACCAGAGTTCGAACCTGGCCACTCGCATAGAGAAAAATGTATAACTGACTGGCTATGGATTCATTTTTAAAGTTAAGTGATTTACATTAAAATTGTTGAAGAAGTTAGTGTAAATTTTCAAACTTTTTCGGATTTTATTAGTTCATTCGAAATTGATTATGAAAGTCTATCAAGTTTTAATCATCCTACCCAATAGGTTTGCATATCGGAAGTTGTCCAATTCTGCTTTTTTGTTGTATACATTTAATTTAGAATGAAATAGTAGTGCACCAAAAAAATGGTAAAACTGGAAAAAAAAAATTGTACATGAAAAACATTGGACATAATAAAAACCAAAAACATCAAAACACGATAACCTAACTTTGAACATATAGGTTCTACACAATTAAAGTTGATAGAACGATGAATAAAATCTAGACCACAATTTTTTTTTTAAGTGAATAAAACTATTTTCCGAAGCAAGAACAAAACCTCCATATATCTTCCATTTTGTTTTGTTAGTTATTGTTATATAATAGTTATAAATTTACTGCAATAGAAGATTATCTTCAAGGTTGCAAAAAGATTGTAATACTCATAGGTATAATATTCTAATTTCAAAAGGTCAACTATAGCCGACAGATTTNCCAACAAAAATAGTGGTCCTAATCGAAAGAATAAAGTGGTCTATCATTGAAAAAAAAGTTATATTCTATGTGGCCCAAAGACCTATATGTGGTCTAAAAACCTATATCTCTAAGAAATATGTGGCCCAAATTTTTTCTCAAGAAAGTGTGGTCCTAAGCCTTGGCTTAGCCCGCTTATGCCACGGGCCGGGCCTGAGCTTGAAGTGTCATATTTTTTTTTCTTTCACAAGTGTCATATATATATATATATATTTTGCGTTTGAAAATTGTTAAAGTTTGTTGCATTACTAAATTTCTTTTTCTTTCTCATCTCTCTAGAGAAAAAGGGAGAAGGAAGCTTGGAGAGACCACCGCCGGGTAAGTCGAGCCACAACTCTTTCGCGCCGTGATTTTCGGGTTTGCCGGTGAGTTTGACGCCTGCAATCGTGCCTTTCTCCTGGAGCTTTCTCAACTGTACTTCACCTTTCTGCTCTTTTTTCACCGGTTTTTTTAAAGCGGCGAGAAGCAGACGTTGCGGCGACGCATATCCGACCAGATCTGCATATGGGCGCACAAGCACGGAGGACGGCACGACCAAGGGAGGACGAACCTCGAAGCGAGTTGGATCTTGAAAGCTGGAGGTGAACACGGTCTCGTCTGCCGGTAGTTACGTGAGGACATTGATCACCGACAGTGCGGCTTCAACCTTCCCGAAGACCTCTTGCTCCGTCTTTAGCTTGCCGGACACCTACTCCTCCTTTTCGAAGATGGTCGAGACGTTCTTTCGTAGATCTGCTCCTCCTCCTCACCAAATCGAAGATTCAGGTGGGAAGTCTCTGACAGACCTGAGTCATGGCTTCTTCAAAACCGTCGTCGGGTCATCGAAAATCTTGTTCTGCTAGCTTTCTCAGTTAACGGCGATAGTGGGATGGAATGGTTTTCATTTTATATGAGAGATTCTATGATTACATTATTCGGATTCGGGCCCGGTAATGGGTTTAGAAGCCCAATCTGGATTTTGAGCTTTTGGGGATTGTATATTTGATTTAGTTTTAGGTTTGAAAGGTGTAATTGGAATATATCTAGATTTATATATGAAAAACTTTTTCAAAAAAAGTTTGTTGCATTAAATGATAATATAGGTCCAACTAAGTAAATGAAACCAGTTTTGATTTTTATTCTTGCGTGTTATGGTCGACTTTTTATTATTTTTAATTAGAGTTTAATTTTATGTAGTTATAAAATTCTGCATTATAAAAAATCGTTATGCCGATCTAATTTTGATTATAAATATTTATTTTTGTAACAAAAAAAATTATTTTGCTATTGGAATGATTTCTAGAAAGTGAGCTTACAGAAAATATACGTTACGTGTAGACATTATAATTATATACGTTTTTAATATAGGTGTCACTTCTTTTCTTTTTGATATCTAGATTACTTTCTTTTTTGCCTTTTTTGATATTGAAATGTCCATAAGATTATGGAGTAATAATGACTTTTCGTTTCATTAACGAATTATAACAAAAGTGTTAGGTGCCAATGTGACTTCTAAAACGTTTCTATTCGTGTTTTTCTTGCAAATGAAGATCAAATCAATCAGTTTCAATCCTTAATCGAATTCATTAATTAGTCTGCATTATCTTCTTTTTTGTGTGTGCACAATTAGTCTGCATTAGTTTATAAAGCTTTATTTATTTGATAATCAAATTTCCACTTTACAAGGGAAAATAATTCGAAGAGAACCGACAGATATATCATTATTACGAGTTGTGCACTTAACTCATTGGTCTTATGAAATTTGATTAGTGTAATTGTGTAAATATAGCTCTATGATTGAGTTAAGGTGGAATAATTTTCTTACATGTATTTTTCAGAAACAAAAGTACTATGATAAAGATTAATCACATATATATCATAAGATCCATGTTACTATTTTAGTCATGTTACTTTGCAAGGGAAGTATGAGGCACATACACCCTCAATTTGTTTTGAAATTTATAATTTAATTAAATACAATAGCGATATTTATATTGATGAGAGTAAAAACACACTTAAATTTTTTTATTATTAACTCTCATCAAAATTAAATCACAAAATACATTGTTATATCTAGGAAATCACTATATAATATTCTGATCAAGATAGACACTTATATATAAATATTATATTTTTAACTAATAATTACTCTTCTATTATAAAATAACATATCATGTAGATATTCTAATAACCAAATCATGTTCTTGATCACTTCTGCCTTTTCCTAATAGAATTCTACTTTTTCAGTTTTAAAATTATTACGAAAAAGACTTTATTTGAATCTAAGGTGCCAAGATCCCATATAACATCCAATCACTTAACTAATTATTTTCGGCTAATTTTTTTCTTCTTATAATTATGCAAGTAAACATATAGAAAGGGGTATATGCATAGTTCAATGGTTGTTAATTAAAGAAGGTTAAGGATTTTGTAATAATTGACATTTACATCAAATGTTGGGGGAAAAAGCATTCTATTAGGATTTGGTTTTAGGTAGTTACAAAAAATAAATAAATGTTAATAATCTAATGGTTTCCATTTGAAAGAAGATTTTTTTCCACTAATTCTCACTAATGTTAAATTGTAAAATTATTTTTTTGCCAATAAGAAATGCTAGTATATTTTTACCTATTAAAAAATTTAGTGAATGGGAAAGTGACCTTAATTTAGTGGTATTTATAAGTTCATAAAAGACAGGTAGCACCATCCATCCGGGATCGGATTTTCGCGTCTACGGTAATGTAGGAACTGGCTATTGGACTTGCATGTTATGACCAAAATATTAACAAAAAAAAAACAATTTAGTGAATGAAAATATTTAACGATATCATTCATTTCTCAAAAAATGACTAAGAATTTTGATCTTTAACTCTTCTTAGCATAACAACAAATAATAATTAACATTATAACAAAAAAATAAAAAAACTGATAGACTATCATTTTCGTTATCTCTGGCCTTTTTCTAGAAAAAGCTTACCGATTGTATAAGGTGTCAATTGATTCATCATAGTCCCACAATCAGAAAATATAGTTAGTTCTTATCTTGTCTAAACTTGTCTAATCCTAAATATGCATCATGTATTTAATTTTCTTTTTGACAACCATATATTGTATTATATACCAAAAATTTCTATAATAATTGTTTTTCTTTATATACAAAACCACTAGACTATATGTCTTGGTCGCCTATAAAACAAATATAATAAATCATAAAATTAGATATTTGTATCAACTCAAGTGTTGAAATTATGTTTTCTTACAAAATTATCATATTACACAATTGGTTCTCAACCATTAGAAGTTTATGTTGAATGAACAACGACACATAGTTCATGTGAAGATGTTTTTTCGTGAATTCTAAATGTTTTTTTTTGTTAAGTTAGAGACTTTGAGGAACCAAATTGCAATTATTAAAGAATGGATTTGGGCCAAAGAGGATATACGAAGAGAATATCTTAACTAGAAGATTTATGAAAAACAAGATTAAGGGAAGATTCTAAATTGAAGATTTAGAGATCAAGCAAGTATAAAAGGATGGGTTAAGTTAACCTAGGTCGGTTGACGGCTCTGAGAATAGAAAAACAGAGAGTTCACCGTGAGAAAGAGATAGAGAGTTTTGGGTTCATCATTGAGTAATAAACGAGTGTGTGATACACCTGTTGGTGTGTGTGAGACAAGGTAGATTAGGAACTGGTCAGTGTCGAGTCAGGAGTTCTTGTCGTCGAATAAATCTAATTAAACAGATATGTAAGATTGTTTAAGTGGTTCTGAATAAAGTGTGTTTTCAGTGATTTGTTTATTTTCTCTGTGATATTAGAACTTTCAACTGGTATCAGAGCGGGTCACCTCACTGATTTTACAACAAAATCACACATAGGTTGACATCCTACGAACAACATGGAGACGATAAAGGAATTAATTGTGGTTCATAAACTTGTATTACTTGATGAAGGAAATTTCGGTCACTGGAAAGCTCGTATGAGATATGTCATCAGAAGCATGGATGAAGATGCATGGACAACTGTTGTTCATGGTTGGAAATAACCTACAACTCTTGATGAGAATCAAAAAGTGATACCTAAACCCATTGAACAATGGACTGAAGCAGAAAAATCAGCTTCTAAATACAATTCCAAAGCTATCTCTGCCATATTCATGGTTGTTGGCCTTGAACAATTCGAAATTATTCAAGGACGTGAAGCTGAAAAAGACGCGTGGGACACACTGGTCACACACTTCGAAGGAGATAGCAATGTTCGCTGAACAAGAATTGACCATCTTGCATCACGTTTTGAAATTTTAAAGATGGAATGTGATGAGTCAATCACAAGTTTCTCATCAAAATTGAGCTTTATAGCGAATGAAGCAGTTGTCTTAGGTAAGAAGTATAAAGAGAAGATATTGGTTAAGAAATTGCTCAGGTGTTTACCACCAAAGTTTCATACGCATAAAGTTGTTCTGAAAATGGCAATGAACACATATGATATGAAGTTTGAACAACTTGTAGGAATGTTGAAGGCAGAAGAGTTGGAGATTGAAGAAGAAATCAAAGGGGATTGCATTCACAACACAAACAGAACAAAATCATGTTCAACAACTTGAGAAAAACTTGAGATTGATGGCTGAAAACTTCAACAAGATGGTTAAGCAATTAGAAAAAGACAGAATCGATCACATAATCAATTCCAGAGACAGGAATGTGAAAGATCAGGGTCTAATACCTCACGAAATGACAGAGATAAAATCTCACGGAAAAAGGATTTATAGTGTCACGAATGCGAAGGTTACNAAAGAATTGAAGTGTATTGAGTGCAAAGGCTTTGGTCACACTAGAAATGAATGTCCTAGCTCCTTGAAGAAAAATGATAAATCTCTTCTCTATTTCAGCGACACTAAATCTGATGAAGAAGAGGATGAAGAAGGACTAATGTTGAATTTTGTTGCTCTTGTGTCACATACAAGTGCTACTGTGGAAGAAGAATCATCAGACAGTAATAGTGATTCAGATGAGGAAGACATTGATCCGAAGTTGGAACTCAAAAGTCTGTATGACAAGTATGTGAGTTTAAGCAATGAGAATCTTATGTTGATTAAAGAAAAGGCAATGTTAAAAGCTCAAGTTAATATACTAGAGATAGAGAACAAAGTGAATTCACCAAGGTTGAATAAAAAAGAACTGAAGGTCCAGTAAAAGAGACAAATTCTGAAGTTGACAAATTAAAAGAAGAATTGACAGTTCAACTTAAAGAGAAACAAGAGATGAATATGAAGTTACAGAGATTGTC
>OVAV01001154.1:0-14202 GCA_900406375.1 Iberis amara | reverse complement strand
CCGAGAGGAGATTATTCTATTTGTGTCTTTCATGTTGAGAAATATTTTCAGAGAAAATCATGCATGTTAACTTGACTTTAAACCTGAATACCTACGAATTTCCCTAATGCCTGACGTTTTTATATTATCGTTTTCAACCGCTTTTACTTTATCGTTTTGATTCGTTACAACCAACTTAATTATTCTTTTCTTAGCTTAATTCGAGATTAAAATGATTCGTGTACTTTCTGGTCTCTGTGGATTCGACCCTTTGTTTTACTACATTGATATGTTCTCTGCTGTATTAGTTTAGGATTAAATTCTTAACCTATCACGAGCAACAACAACTTCAAGAAAGCAACGTACAGTGACCATCTTACAAACCAGAGCAAACGTTTCATTGTAATCGATACCTTCGGTTTGTTTATTGCCAAGGACAACCAACCTGGCCTTATGACGTTCCAAGGAGCCATCAGCTCTGTAATTGAGAGCATAGACCCATTTGCACCCTAGCGGTTTCTTCCCTGCCGTTATGGATGCTAGAAACGTACGATGGTTAGGCAAGAAGTGTGAACAACCAACATAAGAAGCTAACGGATACTAAGTTGCATCAAGGAAGTCACTATCAATACTACAATGAGTAGTATTAGTAACGTAGTCTTGAAGTTTAACATATGGTTTCTTAACTCTTTGGCCTTTATCGAGAGCAGGTTGAGTAGGTACTGTAGGAGTAATAGATGCAGGCTCAGCCTGCGATACAGATGGCGTATGATTAGGTGGAGAAGCAACAGTTGTAGAGAGTTCACTCGAGCTAGGTGAAGGAGACGAGTGAACAGTAGGTGAAACTGCATGATTTTGATCAGAAGATGACAATAAAACAAGGGAATTGCAGGTGGGATCGGGAGGTGTTGTTGCCGGAGTTGGTGGATTATTAACCATCGAAGGAAGCCATTCCTCATCATCATAGTACTTGGGAACTGTTAATGGTGGTTCAGAAACTGAAGTATGTTGTTGCTATTGTTCTTGAAATGGAAAACGTGTTTCAAGAAATACGACATCCCGAGAAACCGAAACCGAACCAGTTTTGAGATTATAAACACGCCATCCCTTCTGTCCATAGGGATAACCAAGGAAGATCGATCTGTTGCTTCTAGTATCGAACTTGTCACCATGATTTCGATAATTGTGTACATAACACAAGCTGCCAAAACCCCTCAAATGTTGCATAGGAGGTGGTCTATCATATAAAAGCTCAAATGGTGTCTTCCCCTTCAAAATTACAGATGGAGTGCGATTTATTAAATAGGCTGTTGTGGATACACAATACCTCCAGAACTCAACAGGTAAGTACGATTGAAAACGCAAGGCACGAGCTATATTCAAAATATGCCATTGTTTCCGCTCGACATGGCCATTTTGTTGCGGTGTATTAACACATGATGTCTCATGAATCATTCCTTGAGAAGTAAAGTATGTAGAAAAAGCCAAGAATTCAGCTCCATTATCACTTCTTAGCTAGAGTTTTAATTTGCTTCCCAAATTGTCGTTCCTCTAATGAAATAAAATTGCGAAGATTAGTTGCAGTATTGGTTTTGTTTGGCTATAGATAAATCCAAGTAGCTCGGGAATAATCATTATCTATCGATAATTGTTAGGAAATATCGAGATCCACAAATAGCGGTTTTCCTGTAAGGACCCCATAAATCACAGTGTACCAAATTAAAAATAGCAGAAGTCTTGGTAATACTTATTGGAAAAGAATCACGAGTCTGTTTCGCTCTAATGCAAATATCACAAGTCTTAGAATCAAAAGAACAAGAAGTTTGAGAATCATATAACATCTTTATAACAGTAGAAGAGGGATGTCCCAAACGCTGATGTAAAAGATCTTCAGAGATAGAAGAAACAACTTGAGTAGCGCCTGCAACAGCCACACTCCTAAAGAAATAAAGACCATGGATAAGCTCACCCGTTCCACTCAGCATTTGTGTGATGCGGTCCTGGACAACACAAAGACGATCAGAAATCTGAAATAAGTAGCCACTGTCTTTGGTAATCTGAGAAACAAAAATTAGATGACAACTTAAACCATCAACAAAAAACACATTTTGTAATGAGAGATGCGGTCCAAGCCGAACATGACCGCATTTAGTGGCAATGCTATAGCGGTCGTCTGGTAATTTAATATATACCGGTTGCATATCAAGAATATGAGTAATAAAATTCAGATTTCCAGTCATGTGGTTAGTAGCGCCAGTATCAATAATCCAGGATTCATATAATGATTTACCTGACAAACGCGAGACAGAGGAGCTGTCACAGTCATTAAAGAGTGAGGCAAGTGTTTTCCATTGTTGATCATTGAGACCAGTAAAGCCGATACGATTCGATTCTGTAAGCGGTGAAGACTGAACAACAACATGATTCACCTGAGCTACATCACACTGGGAACCAGACGCATTAGAAGAAGCATCAGCAAATGGAGTTATGCGGCGATCTGAGACATATACAGTATGAGATTTTGATCTCGGTCGATCACCCCACCACGGTGGATACCCGGTCTTACGTAAACATTTTTCGGCCAAATGGCCTTTCCTACCACAGCTCAAACAGATGACATTAGGATCCCGAGGAGTCGATTGTGATTGGCGAGATGATACAGTCTGAACCGCGAAGCTGGCCCCTTCATTACGTCCATCAAAGATTTTGCTGGCACGTTTAGACTCTTCGTCCTGAGTTACTACGTAATATGCTTCATATAGTGTAGGTAAAGGATCACGAGAGAGTAAAGTAGATTTAACAGCACCGAAAAGACCTTCATCTAGACCCATAAGGAATTGATGCAACTTATCCTCTTCTCTTTCTCGTGCAATCTCCTCTGTAGTTTTGGCTCTCTGAAAATCTGCAAGGCTGGTCCATAACTTGGTTAGTCGACCGTAATACGCTTCAACTGAAGTTCCTTTTTGCTGACACATAGCCAATTCTGCTTTAAGTCTATGAACACGCTAGCCGTTTTTAACAGAAAATCGTTTCTGAATGTACGTCCATAAATCTGAAGCAATCTCGTGATAGGATAAGGAACTGCTTAGGTCTTGATCGATTGTGAGCTTGATCCATGAGATCACCATCGCGTTATTAGCCCACCAATCCTCCAAATCCTCAAAAGTATCTTCCGGTTTCGGGATAGAACCATCGTCAAAACCAAACTTCTTTCTTGCTCGTAAAGCCAACCGCAAATTCATAGACCACTCATCATAGTTGGATCCCTTGAGTTGTGGTTGTGAGATGATAGATCTGGGATTATCACCGGAAGATAAATCATAAGGATCAATCCTTCTTCTGGATTGAGTCATGTTCGTCGGAGGAGTAGGTTCAGTCATCGTTTTAGGAGAGAAAAAAATGACGGCTCTAGGTTTTAGAGAATTAGGTATAGCTCCGATACCATGTCAAGAAAGAATGATTTGTATAAACTTTTTCTTATTTCCAATAGAATTAGCAGAAGCTCTTTATATACACAGAACAGAGTATGGTAAACGTATAAACAACATAAGGAAAGATTGTAATTACATAAGGATTGTATATCCTTCAATAAGCTTAACAAAAGAAATTACAGCTCTGAATTATGAAAAACGAAGATTCTACTCTCTTGACTAAAAGCTTCTCCTAACCAAGAAGGCGGACCATCAGCCACATATGACTGAAAATGATCCAAATCAGTTACACGTTTAGCTAGGAGAGTAGTTCCTTTTATCCAAGATGGGGGAGGATGATTACACTTCCAATATGAAATCTGCAAAAGTCTCAGGTAAATGTCTGAGATTTGATACCTAAAAGCTGGCCAATTTGGAAGTCTATTTACAGCATTAACGAGATCTTTAGCTGCAATAACAAAGCCAATATTTGTCACTTTTAATGAAACCATAACATCAAGAGCCCAAAGAAGAGCTTGGAAGGTAGCCTGTTCTTTGTCTTCTATATGGAAGAAAGACCTCCTGCTATGAAGTTTCACAAGTCCTAGTCTGTCTCTTAATACCCAACCCGCTCTTGTCACTTTGTTTGTTTTGTTCCAACTGTAGGCCACAACACATTGGCTCCAACAAGGTTCAATCATGAAGCATTCTCTTTTTCCCATTCTTCTCTGCAAACAAGCTCTGTTTCTTCATGCCTTGTAGTGTCCTTCTTATTGGCTTCCATCCAAAGATTATATTCTCTTGTAATCTTTTCAGCGAGCTTCATTACATCAACTGGTCTTCCTTCAAACAAAACCGAATTTCTATTCTTCCATAGAAACCACATGTCCCACGAAAATATTGGTGAATCTCTGAAACTTGCTGGTTAGATTGTAAAGTGATGAGATAAGGCATGTTAGGGAAAAAGGATTCCTTGCAGAAGCCTGATTCTGGCAAAGGGATCATTAGAATTGCCCAAATTTTTCTAGATGCAGGACATGTGAAGAGGAGATGATTAACTGATCCCATTTCATCTCCACAAATTTGACATCTAGTATCCACCTTCAGTTTTCTTTTCTCCAACATTTTTGCAACAGGAATGGCTTGATTACAGGATTTCCTGATAAATATCTTGATTTTCGATGAGGTTCTGATGTCCCACACCCTTTTTTCAACTCAATTAAGGAATGGTGAGTTTCTGCTTCTACTCTTGCATCATATTTTAGCAGATTACATGCCATCAAATAACCCGATTTAACATTGTAATCTTCATTCTTTGTGCCTTTCCATACCCAAAATCCTCGGAGAAAACCGTAGGCTTCATCAACCTTATGCAATTCACATCTTGAGGATAAAAGTGCATGTAAAGAAGAGTAACATTCCAGTCTCTTTTATTGCAATCAATAAGATCAGCGACTTTCATATCTAGATTGACAATGGTATTCTTCAATAAAGGTCTTCTAGCTTGGTGTATCTCTATCCATTCATCAGTCCATACCAAAGTATCCTGACCATTACCTATTCTTTTTTGGAGACCTAATAACAACAACTCTCTTCCAAACAGCAAACTTTTCCATCTATGGGAAGGAGCCACTCCTATTTTGGTTGAGAGAATGGACCCTTAAGGGAAGAACCTGATTTTAAGAGTTCTTGAAAGGAGGCTATTCAGGAATTTTAGGATTCTCCACACTTGCTTAGCTAGGCGGATTTGGTTAAATTTAAAAACATCTCTTAATCCAATTCCCCCTAATTCTTTTGGCAGACATAAGGTGTCCCAATTTAGCCAGTGAATTTTTCTTTTCCCTTGCACAAAAGACCACCAAAACTCAGCAATTGCATAAGAAATTTTTTGTAGTTTAAAGTATTTTGTTGGGTTTTGTTGAATTCCTTACAGTGCATGATGTATGTGAAGATATTTAAAAAGAATTGTTTGTAATGTATTTTGATAGAATTTCATGTATTGTTAAATCATCAAAAATTATAAAATCAACCATAAAATATTTTCCGTTATAAAAAAACCATGAAAATTAAGAAAAAGAAGAAGAACTAACAATTATTTTTTGTGAGAATTATGTTTGAAAATTATTGGTTATTTACAATTATTTTCCATGAGAACTATGTTTGAAAAATAATATAAATATAAGAGTTGGGTTTTGCTAGACTTCATTATTCTAATTTTTACTCTATAAAAAATTATTTTAAATAGATTTCATTCACAAATTAATTGTCAAGGTACACTCGGATGTGAAGGCACTCTGTCTTTAGATTCGACGCTACAATATTAATTGGTTGGTGAAAGTTTTGCTGTATATGTTAATTTGGGTTTACATGTTGATTGATACTAAGAAACCATTAGGTCTGAGTTTAATCATTGGTAAGAGAGAAAGTAGACAAAGCTGAATGAATGTTCTTCACCTAATTTTGTTGATTTGCAGAAAGTATTTGTCTCATTTTGCTATAAATCTCTCTTCTTTACATTATAATTTGTACACTCGAATCACCTGAGGTTTCTTACATAATGCTATGTGTAAAATCAAGTTGTATTATGTGCTATTTCTGTGATTATACATGTTGTTTCTTGCATCAATCTGCTAATGCAAAACCCTAGACTGCTCAAACATAGAGCAGTCTCATTCTTGAACACCTCCTCAGTTTTATCACCACTTATCTTCTCAGTTGCTTCCTTCAGTAACATCACAAAAGAAGCAGAAAACCTCTCTGCATCATCTCGGCTTAGACCCAAATCCAAGTTTGAATGTTTGTGGTTGATTGTTGTTCCTGCTTCAATATCATGGCATATCTTTCTCTTTAACAACTCTTTTTGGAGTCTTGCTAGTGACTTAGTCGATGTAGTCTCTTCTAAACATTTCACCGAAGAGTTAAGCTTTTCATGGAAGGCTTTCAGGTCATGGTTGACTTGGTCCCAAGGAAACACAAGTGATGGTTCAGATCCAGATAGGTTTTTGAGTTCATCACAAACATAGAGACAAAGATCAGTTACCTTCGAAAAACAACCCAAAATCTTCTTGTAACTGACCGTGTTGAGTGGGCAAATGAATGGAAGATTAGGCTCTGTCAAGGCTTCTCCTATAAACTTCTCTAATGCTTTAACATGAGACTTAAGCTTTGCCTGCTTACTTCTCAAATCTGACATTTGCTGATTCTTTTGCTCCGAACAAAGAACCAAAGATTGGATACAATCTAAAAGACCATTAAGACAGTGAGAAACTTCACTTCTTGCAAGAGTTGCTGCTCTTGCAGGAGTAATCAGAATCTCCCCAAAGACAAAACAAAGCAACCCAATCGAAGCTTCGACGATCCGAGTAATAGCAAATTCAGTTGGTGTTCCATAGTTTCTTCTCCCAAGTATCAACAATGCTGCAATAGCAGCAGTAACTCCTCCAGGTTGACCATAGACTTTACTATGTCTCATGAAGAAAGTGATAGCTATCCAAGGAAGTAAAGGTAAGAATCTAAACTCTTGTAAGTTTTGGAAAACAAAGCAACATAATAAACCATAGACTGATCCCATTGCTGTTCCTTGTAAACGAGAATTCGCTACGGTTAGTGTTGCTTGCCTACCTGATACTAGACTAATAGCTACGGTTAAGCCTGACCAGTAACCGTTTTTTTTACTATACATAATACCAAAAAGAACTGCAAGACCTAGAGAAATTGAGCACTTGATTGCAAACACAAACTTTTCTCTAGCCATCCAGATATAGAGAATGTTTAGAACTCTTTTGGTTGTAAACAATTCTTCGGTTTTTGATTGAGTTTCTTCATTGTTGAGTAAGAAATCACCTTTGAAAAGTTCAACACAGTACCGGAAGAAGCAAACCGGTAAAGCCTCAGGACTCCAACTAAGCTTGTCCTCTGGCTTGAAGGTAGGTACTGATTCAAGAGCAATCTGTGTTCTTGGAGGTTCTAAAAGAGATTCAACTTCATCGCGGCTCATACTTAGTGGAAAAGAATTGTAAGATCCTAAAGCCATCTCCATCCCTCTCAATAGAAACTCTGTGGCTTGATGTTTCTCTTCAGGATGGTTCTGTTTCCTTTTCAAGAATTTTGTATCTGGTCTCTCCCATACTATACGTTCCTGTTAACAAATAACAGATTTGTTAGAAATGGGAGATTTAGATTCTACACACGACAAGGTGAATCGAAAAGAATTCTAGTCTACTAAGTGGTTGAGGCATTCCAAAGAGTGTTTACGGTCACTAGTTTGAATCTTTTGAGAGGAGTGATTTACGCTTTAAAAAAGTATTATCAACGGCTGGAGACTATGGGCCAAGGATCAAAAAAAAAAAAATAAAGAATTCTAGTTGACTTACTTGATGGATTAGGATGCTCTTGAGGATCTTTCTTGCTGCTTCAGACAAGGAAGCAGCTCGTTCAAGCAAAACCTGAGCTGTGATATTGTCTCGAGCCATCATGACTTCACCGAACAAGTTCAACCTTTCAAGAGCATTTTCAGCGTATAATTTGCAAGCCTGAGTCATCTGAGTATGAGCTAGTCTTGGAAACGGTAGAAGTACAGCGAGTAGAGAAGCAATGGCTCCAAGAGCTGTACTAGCCGCCACATGAACCGGGAGCATAACAACATGAGCTATCTCTCCATTGAACACCACAATAGTCACATAGACAACTACGATCTGCCCAAAGGCGATTCGTTTAGTTAGAAGACTTGTGGACACTGGGAAAGCCACGATAAACGAAGCTACAACCACAGCAACTGGAGCCACAAAGCCATTTCCTAGCCAAGTTGTTCCAACCACAAAAACACTTACAAGCACAATAACTGTCGTTTGCAAAGTAGCGTAAAAGACATCAACACAACACTTGAGAACTTCTCCATAAGTTGGTTCTGCATCTGATAACCAAATTAAGATTGTGGTTAAGTAAGAAAAAGCTGGAAATGTTGTGAAGTGTTTTAGTGGCTTAGGACCATATAAAGTGGTCAAGCTCACTATAAGACAGGCCATAGCGGTTCTTAAAGCGAGGCTAAGTCGCTCGAAACATATCGAATTGCGCATTTTGTTTTTAAAGATTTGTTTTTTGTTGTTAGATCGAAGATGATGAGATGAATGTTATGGTGAACAAGAAGAGTACGTATATATAAGGTGTGATGTGGTTTAAAGTGGCAACGTCAAAGAGTTAAAGACTTATGAGCAGCTGTCATTTTGTTACATTTTGTAGAAATTGGAACAAAACCAAAACAAACCAAAACTTTAGTTTTGTAATGAATCAATTTTGGTTCGGTTTAGGCAATGTTATACATCATTATACAAGTGAGTTTCTTAGTTAGCTCGAATTTTGGCCATTCCAAAAAAAACATTTAGGTATAAGGTTAGCTGAATTAAACCGAATAGTTTGACTGTTTATTTTGATTTAGGTCATGATATATACATTTAGGTTTGTAGCCAAGTGGCAAAATTTTGTTAAATCATAATTGAAAACTGCGAATTAAGAAATAATTTTTTGAAGACCTATGAATTAATTTTGTATAATAGTGTATTGTGTGACAGTTTGAAACGATTTTGAATCCTAGAATACAATCATATATAGATTTATACCGCACATTTGGTGATAAAAATTTACGAATTATATGCTATATAAATACTGTTGGCTTAAGTTTACCTTAGAAAAGATAAGAAAGATTGTAGAGAAAATTTTTTTCAGAAGAGAATCAAAGAGCGTTTTAAACGAATGAGCGAACTGCGAACTTGATTTAAATAATGGAAAAGCAATTACGTTTGCCATAATATGCACTACTAGTGAAAAATTTGACTGTAAAATTTAGGACTTAAATGATAGACCCATTTAAACTTGTGAATATAAATAACTAGGTTAGATTTTAAATTTTTTCAAGTAGATTAAACAGAAATTTAATTGATTTTGACTAAAAATGTCATAGAAATTAAATTGATCACGATTATCTTCTTATAGTTTATTTTCATATAATTAAGAAAATGTAAATGAATAAACGGTGTACAACTCTGAGCGGTTTTGGATACGGTTTGGTCCGGTTTAGATCAAAATAGACATCTCTATGACTAGAGGTTGGTGGTAAGAGAGTTAAACCAGAAGATTCATACCACAAAACAAAAACGAATTGAACCAGCAGGTTCTCGACCATTCATATATATATATATATATATATATATATTATTTTGTGGCAAGTTCTGAAATTGTTGTTTTGCCACATAATCAACTTTATATTAAAATCTTGTTCTTTTCAAAGTGAAATTACGTTGACGGAATAAAAAGGTAATGTTTTGATAAAATCTAAATTGATTATGGAATGAGACAAAAGAGAAGAAACAAGAAAGACATTAGTCTCATCAACAGTTGTAATAGAGAGCATTTATCAGAAGTTGCATGCTTCATGGTTAGTATTGTTTCCTCTTCTCTAGGGAATTTTAAAGAGTATGATCAATTAGGTCCTACACTATCATATACTTGGTACGTATACACCTATTTTAGTCCTCATTAATTGATGCCAATTTTCTCTGCCACAAAATAAAAACCATATTTTAATAATTTCTTTGAATTGATTAAGTAATTTCATTTTATCTTAAAAATATTTCTTTTGAAATTTTGAAGTTGTTAACATCATTGCATGGAAACTAAAAATAAAATAAAAATGTAAAAAATAGCTCCCCCCAAAAAAAAAAAAAAATGCATTTTGTGTGTGTCATATGCTATTTTGGGCCAATTTAGTGATCATAAAGGCCTAAGATATCTTACGCGTTACTAAGGCCAAAACTAATTACTCGTATTATTTTTCGATTGGTATGCATATGAGTAAACTTTTTTTTTTATTTGGATCGAAAGGAGACCCGGAGGAATTTAAGCGGACAAGGATATACCCGTGGTTAATATGGTTCATTTGGAAATCAAGGAACGAGAAATTATATACGGAGAAATGTCGTGATCCACAAGCTATCCTTAACTTAGCTGAAAAGGAGTCAAATGCATGGTATCAAGTACATCTAGTGGAGCAAAGGACTGTCCAACAACGGCCACAATGTTCAGAGTTGTTATCGGACCATCATACCGTATGTTTTGTAGATGGATCATGGAAACCCGGCTCAACCACGAGTGGTATAGGCTGGGTTCTCCATTATAAGGATAATACATTGGATATCCTAGGAATACGAGGTCTTAGACGCGGGTGCTGCCCCCTTCATATGGAATTGCTAAGTCTTCTATGGGCAATGGATGCGGTCTAACATGTATCATATTTGCTACAGATTCCACTGAATCCGTCAGAATGGTTTCAAATCTGTCGGACTGGCCTGCATTTACAGCGGAACTGACGGACCTGACTTATCTGCAATCATTCAATCCTATGGCTAAACTGATTTATCAACCAAGATCACAAAATGTGAAGGCCGATTTTCTTGCTCGACAAGCACGGAAGCAGAAGCGTATATTCACATCGGTGGATAACAACATTCCTTCTTGGATAAATGATGTCCATGGTGTCTTAACTCGTTAATTTCGATGTTTTTATTTTGGTGAAAAAAAAAAATGTTTCGATCGAAAATTTTGACTTAAAAACAATCTTTAAGAATGCCGAGAGTCACATGTAATCAAATTTGGTCAAAAATACTTTTAACGACTTGACCAAATTATTTTTATTGTATGAACAATTCAACTATTAAAATATATCTAAAAAGTATAAGCTACATATTATTTATATATTGGGTTTTGTAATTATATGTTTTCAATGTGAAATATTATACTATTAGTCTCAAATAGTTTGGAAAAAAAAAATAATATGATTAATTCGGATTGGACCATAGATAAATTTCAAATTTTGCTACTATATTAACAATAAATAAATTATTTCATATTTTTATATATTAGTCTTTTTATCAAAAAAAAAAAGAAAAGAAAAATCAACCATATGAAATTTTTTTGGTGAAAAAAAAGAATAAAATAATTTTTTTAACCAAGTTATTGTATGCACAACTAATTTATATATGTAAAGTGAATACTGAATAGAATACGTGGGGGAAGTGGCATTGGCCTAGTGGCATTCATAAGTCCACATGAGGCAGGTAGCACCACCCCACCCGAGATCGAGTCTTCGTGCCTACGATAGTGTAGGAATTGCCTGCTATTATGCAGGAACTGGCTATTGGGCCGGCCTGTTGTGGCCCAAATGGTGAAAAAAAAAAAAAAAAATAGAATACGTGTTCAACTAACGATAACGGTGACTGACGGACAAAATTGAGACCAAATCAAAAACTGAAGGAAAATACACAGCCAATAAACGACGTTTAATTTGGAAATAAGTAATCAAATGGAAAGTGAATAGAATACGTGTTCAACTAACGATAACGGTGACTTCTCCTTCAACAACCGTTGGATTTGACTTCCGAAAGATCGTACGGTTACAATACAAGCAATCGAACATTCTCAAACATCACAGTCTATATATAGACTTCTCCTTCCACATACAGTCTCCGGATAAAACTATATAGCCCTAACCGCACTTTTCTTTTGCTTTTTTCAAGTTTTTGTTATTTCAATTGAGCGATGGCTGGTAAAGGAGAAGGTCCTGCGATTGGTATCGATCTCGGTACTACTTACTCTTGCGTTGGAGTTTGGCGACATGACCGTGTTGAGATCATTGCTAATGATCAAGGTAACAGGACTACACCGTCGTATGTTGCGTTTACGGATAGTGAACGTTTGATTGGTGATGCTGCGATGAATGAGGTGGCTATGAATTCGATTAACACCGTTTTTGGTACGTATCGTCTCGTTTTATCCATACATGAGGTAAAAGTTATGAGTTTCCAACTTATAACCAATTGACTATGAACTCATAACCAATTGAGTATGAGTTCGGCTCGCCCGTGGCTTAAACCATAACATTAGTTTTTTTTCTTCATCAAAACATTTATAATTTATGGTATAGATATAATATAAATGAATACATGGAGATAAAAGATGAATATATTGTATAATTAGTTTATGTCCCAACCATATTAAGGTGGAAAATTAATTGGCCTGTTAGGGCTAATTAGACTGACCCTAGCTATGAGTGGATTGGCTTTGAGTTTTCGAAGTGGATATAATATCCTTAATATATGATGTTTGATTGTTTATAGATGAAAGATGTATAAAACATATGTATAAATACGCACTCACAATAGACCCTAGTCCCTCTTTTCTCTCAAACTCTTGATCAGCGCCGCTTGATCTCTGAGTCATCGGTGGTGGCTTGCACAACCGTCGGTACCCACTTTTTTCTTTCTTTCTAGTTTATGTTTATCGGTGCATGAAGCTTTGGTTTTAAGTGTGCTAGACTCAGTGTTCTAAAACGCGCTAGGCGCTATTTAGACGGTGGTGTAGATGTATACGTGAATGTTTAGGCAAAACTTAGGCGGATATACAGTTTTTATGAATATATAATATCCTATGTTATATTTTCACTACAAGAAAACAAACAAAAAAACGTCATCAGAAAACGTCTTTATTTCGTCGCTAATACCACTTAACGACACTTTTGTGACATCACTGCAAACGTCGTTAAACCCGTGTCGCAATATACATTTGTCTTTAATATGTCGTTAATTGACTACATAAAAATATACGTCGTTAATATGTTGTTAATAAACAACATCGAGAATGGCGTTAATTAACGACATTTTAGCGACATATAGTTTAGCGACATATGTATTTTTATTAACGTCATCCTAAAGAAATTTATAATGTCTTTACTTAATTACATGTTGGCGACATATATGTTAACGACATTTTTTTTATTTATTAACGACATCAGTTAACATTGGTATTTCAACTACATATTATTATGTCGTTAATATACCAACATATTAACGACGTGTATGATAATAAATCAGATTTTTAACAATTTTTCCGATTTTAAAATTAAAAATTAAAAAAATAAATATCAAAAATTAATTAGAAATAATCATTAATATTAAAATGTTTAAATACTTGTATTTAGCTTTTAAAAGCATAACAAGCACAAAATTAGTTCATAACCCTACTAAATAGTTTTTAATCTAGTACAACCGTAGTTCACAACAACAAAAACTTTTTTCATATCCAAGATATATATAAAATCTAAAACTATAATCAGATTTGAGAAAAGAATCTTTCCTCAAGAGTCTTAAACCGAGCATCACTCTCCGCTTTCATCTCTGCTTTCATAGCTGCAATTTGTGCGTCAAAATCCATCTTTTGTTGTGTCACAATTTCTTTAGTAGCTTGAAGCTCACTTTGAGTTGATTGAAGTTGTGTTTGAAGCGTTACAATAACAGGACTTGGAGTGCTTGATGTAGATACATTACAATCAGAAATTGAACCAAAGCCATAACGGCGTCCTCTCTTAGCGGGAACCACCTATAAAATTAAAAAAGTATATATAAGATAATAGTGTTAGCACACTATATTATTCAAATATATGAATGACAAAAAAAGATACCAAGTTGTACAAGTCGTTCATCTCCGCCTTTGTTAGAATTGACTCAGTCCCATCATTAGATACCGGCATTTGAGATAATTGCTCTTCAGCCTTCTTCTTAACCTCATCTAAAATTTGGATAGTTCTCGGATCAATAATAACACCATCAGACTTCCTCTTGTGTGTATTCTTGATTCGTCGCAAAATTCATGAACTCTTCCAATCCGCGTTTAAATTCTTCTGTCAGCTCGCCGGTATCTTGATTGATCCGCAAATACATCCATTTTCTAGATTGAAAAATATTTGATCTAGAAGAAGACATAATTT
>OVAV01001153.1:0-14204 GCA_900406375.1 Iberis amara | reverse complement strand
GACCCAAAACGAACAGTATCATACTAATGAGTTATTGGGTTCGGTAGTAGCGTCATAAGGAGTGGGGCGTTACAAGTTGGTATCAGAGCGCGGTTGGTTCTAGGACAGAATCAGGAGGGCCGACGGGTATGCAACGAGGACGTTGCGTTCTCTATTGGGAGTGATTTGTGGGATCCATGTGTGGTCAAAGGCGAATATCACACATTGGAAAACTCCCTTGGCTAGTATATAAGGAGTTTACTTCCCAAATTAGTATGATGCCTTTTGGGGTGATATCCAATAAGAAAGTCGTGCAAGCCTTTGGACCTAAAGCGAACATTATCATACTAATGAGTTATTGGGCTCAGTAGTAGCGTCCCAAGGAGTAGGGCGTTACACTGAGCCCGGACCTGATTTTTTTAAAAAGCCCAACTGTATTGTGGTTATTTTAGGACTAGAAGTATTTGTGGTTTTGCATTGGGCTTTTTTATTATTGTTGAGCTACATTTGGAGTTAAATATAATAAGCTTTTTATAAAAATAAAAAAAAAAAATTATATTTTTAAGAGTTTTCATGGAAATATTATCAGATTTTCATTAATTACAGGGTGAATAATTATCTCTTTTGATAAATAACCTCTGACATAAACATACATACAGAGACATGTACATTGCTACAATTACAGAGATACTCTGTTTTAATGTCAGAAACAGAGACATGCTTTTCCAGGGATTTTACCAGTACTCCGGACAATTCCAGCTTTCTGTTTCACTTTCAACTCTTCAGTTTGCCTTTGTTTCTCTGCTTGAGCTCTAGCTCCTTTAGCTATCTGTTCAATATATTCATTGTCTTCTCTAAATCTCTGCAAACCTCTCCTCCTCCTCTGTTCTACTTCACTCTGCTGTTCATTTACCAATGTACTATCACTCAATTATATGATCAACCGATTACACTAAACAAATTCAAAATCATGTTATTAACCTCAGATTTGTCAAGCTTTCTTCGAGCTTTGTCTCTCTTCTTCGCTTCCCACATATCGATCTTTCTGTTTAACTTCTCATACCTACTTATATGTGATACATATATGTTAGTCAAATACCAACCAAACATATGCAAAGTGTGTGTATTGAGACTTGCCTTGCTTTGATCTTAGCAAGTTCAGCTTTTTCCCAAGCATCAGCTGTAGAATCATCTTTTCGACTACCATGCTTAGAACTCTGTCTTGTGATTTCGCTAGGTGGAAGCTGAAAAGGCGGAGGTGATGGAGGTGGAGGAGGTGGTGGTGGAGGAGCTCGACGTTCTGATCGTGTCCTAAGCGGTGGTTGTACAGAATCTGGTTTTCTTTGTCTTTCATATTTTTCACCTAAATCTTCTTCACTCTGTTTGGAGTGATCTCCTCTCAAGTTTATGGAGAAAGTTGCAGTCTTTTTAAACGAAGGTAACTTTCTCGCTGGGGACTTTGGCGTGGGAAGTTTATGATCTTTCGTCTCTGATTCTTTAAACGAAAGTTGTCCTGTACAAACACAATAATGTAAAACTGATTTCTAACATCCAGTAACAACAAAATTCAGTCTTGAGTTAATTCTTTTATGTAATGTCACCTGAAAATCTTCTTGATAAGCTTCTCTGTTCATCTACAGGCCAAGAAGCTCCATTATCAAGGGCACTCTGTTTTGATTCATAGTTTCGAACCATGTCAAAGTCATACTTAACTATAACAAAAATCTATATTAGAGCCCTTACATGATAACTCTCAAGCCAAGTTTCTTCCAAATTGGATATGGCATAAGCAGTGGCGGCAACTGCAGCTGCATGGTCCATGTCGCTACTCGGGTCATAACTTTGGCCACTCATTTGCCTCGAGAACTGCTTCTGTAACCAATTTGAGGCCTTCTTATCTAGCAACATACAGAATTTGATATAAGCCCTAAGGTGAAATTAGTAAAGCATCATAGATTGATAGGCTATCAAGAAGAGCAGAGCAGAATTTGGTGGCACCTTCTTTGAATGAAACAGACTTCCTTGCTGGCACTTTCTTCTCTCTAGTGAAGCTACCAACCTCTTTACTTCTTTCCCTAGCAGCTGGATGCTTCCTCCTGAGACAAAGATATCATCTTTTAGATCAATATATATGTATACTTGTCTAGAAAAACTGAATTTGGAGATTTAGTGATTTACCTTGTTTGCTTGATCAAGCTATCCATTTTCAAACCTAAAATATGGTGGGAGGACTTGAGAGGGTTTGGTTGGATGTGTTTGAGGGTTTTGGGTTTTGAAGGGTTTTTGAGATTATTGCTTTGCATGCAAGTTTCATATTTGGATCAGAAAGGTGTGCAGGTAAAGTAAAGAACACTTTTTTTTTTTCTTCTTTGGCTTTTTGGTACTTTGCTTTCTCAAAAAGACAGTGAAAAGAACCAAACGGATCTCATTCTATTCAACTTTCATATAAGGATAAGGAATCATACACATCAACTACAATATCGATTCAACAAGTAAAATGAATCTTAAGAACAAATAACAGTTCTTATCTCTATACGAAAGAGATTTGTAATATGTATAATTAAACAAGGAAGTCTGTGTTATATAGTTCTAGGACCTTATGTGTACCGATCGCCCTCACGTCTGTGTCGAACGCGTTCCCTTCTATGTACCTGAAACATACATACATACACCAAAAATTGAGTTATAACACAGGTGCTATACATATTATCTTCACATAGAGACCTTAGAGATGTTATGAACCTACATATCCTTAAGGTTTGGGTGCTTGTAGAAAGCATCAGGGATTCTGCCACTGAATTGATTGTGGTCCAAGTGCCTGCAGTTAAATCGAAACATGATCTAGTCATGCAGAGCAAAACATGGGTCTTTCAGATAAATGGTAAGTTACGAATTTAGAAGAGTAGGCCTACAAGAAAGTTAGTCTTGGTATGTTGGCAACTGCAGAGGGTATTGGTCCAGTCAATTTGTTGTACGATAAGTACCTAAACTTATAAGGATAAGTTAGGAGAGATAAAATGTACGAATTGTGTGCATAAATCAAAAGATCTGATAAGTACTCACAAGATCTCCAGGTTTGATAGATTTGCAAGCTTGTTTGGGAGTCCTCCAGTGAAGTGATTATTGTTTAGTAACCTACAGTACATCCAAAAAGTAACTTAGGAAAAGATTACTTTTGATGGCTAACTCTCAAACTTACTTACAGGTTTCTTAGAGCGGGAAAACATCCTTCTATGCGTAAAAGATCTCTTATACTCCCCACTAAGTGATTGTTGCCAGCATCCCTGTAGACATGCAGATCATGAAAAAGATACTTAGTATATCTGAAGTCTGTTGATTGATCTACAGAAGAGAGCAATAAATGTTAGAGAATACAGGTAGCGAAGCTTTTGTAGTTTTCCCAGCTCTGCCGGAATTTTCCCAGTAAAATGATTCTCTTGCAAATGTAGGTATTGGAGCTCCTTGAGATTTGCAAGTTCTTTAGGGATTTCTCCTCTGAAATTGTTAAAGCTCAGGTACCTGCATTTGTGAGATGAGATCATGTGACAAAAGTCAAAGATAGCCCTTCAAGAATGTTCATCCCTGACATGAGTTGAAATTTACTTACAGAAAGGTTAGACTCTTCAATTCACCAATTTCAGGAGGCAGGACATGTTGAAGCTTATTCCATCTCAAATTTCTGTTTGCAGTACACAGATAGAAAACAAGACAAGATCAAGACAAAAGCAAGCATCTAAGCTGAATTTTTAAACTTGTTAACACATCTTGAGATATTTAGAGAACCAAATAAGAGTGTGAAGAACATTACAGTATCTTGAGGCGCTTAAGCTGCCCAATTTGTGGAGGAATAGGACCTGTCAATTTGTTATTGTGCAGATCCCTGCCAAATTTTGTAATCCAATATAAACAATCATTTCCCTGAAGCAACAGATTAGTTTCCAACTTAAGAACTAAAAAGAAGCCAAAGTTTTCAAATTCTCAATAGTATCTGTCACCAAAAGGCAAAAAGATGAAACTTACAGAACAGTGAGATCTAGGAGCATCGTTACAGCCATTGGGAAATTCCCCACTATTGACATTGAAAACACTTCTCTGCAAAGATCATAAACACCAATTTATGTGAAAAAAATAACAACAAAATCATACAAACTTTCAGAATTTGCTTAGTCGAAGATTATTACAGCTTGGTAACGACACGGTAATTGCCGAGTGTGGAGCAAGTGACACCGGACCACGGAGGCAAAACTCCATCGCCGCAAGGATCATCACCGACCCAAGTAAACACAACTCTCCACCCCACTAACCCCTTTATTTCATTCAACGCTTTCACTTCCCAATAGAAAACACAAAAACCTAAATATCAGAAAACCAAATCCGGCGAAAAACAACATATTCAGAGAGAAACGATAATAATAGAAATCGGAAGAGCTTACCGTCTCGTCTGAGCGTTTTGGCGAGGGAGACATTGATCGGAACCAAAAGAGCGTAAATCCCGAAAATCAGTAACAAGCTCAAACTCAAATGGGCCATCGAGTATTCTGCAGATGATCTGTATAGCTTACGAATTGAGTTCGCGGGTTAAGAAGAAGAGAGGAACCAATTTTATAAACTCGTCCAGTGAAATGGTGTGGGAGGGAAGAAGAATTGTTTATCATCGCCATGAAAAGCAAAGCTCAGTGGAAACAAAACGAACCACGCATGAATTAAAACGGTTCAAACTCCTCAATATTTTTTTATTTTAATAAGAAAAAACTTTAAAGGCCGTGCAAGGCTCATATTATTGGGCTTTCATATATTCCATAGCCCATTTAAAAGGTGATACGTCATAATTAAATCAACACCAAACTTAAAAATAGCTTAAAAAATAATAAAAAATCCAAATCCAACCATCACAGTGAACGGATAAATCGCAAATTGCTGTTTATATCTTCGTTTCTCCGGCGCTCCGGCCATAATCATTCTTCTTTTCCTTTGTCGCATCGATCGCCATGATCGTCAATTTATCTTTCTTCTTCCTCTTCTTGACTGTTTTCGCTTCCTCAGCTAATGCCAAAGAGACAATTTCCATTTCCCCTAAAACTCTGAATCGATCTGGCGATTCCGTCGTCATTGAATGGTCCGGCGTCGAGTCTCCGTCTAATCTAGATTGGCTAGGCATCTACTCGCCTCCGGATTCTCCTCATGATCACTTTATTGGTTACAAATTCCTTAATGTTTCCCCCACCTGGAACTCCGGTTTCGGTATGATGACCCTTCCTCTCACCAATCTCAGATCGAATTATTCCTTCCGGATCTTCCGGTGGACGCAGTCGGAGATCGATCCGAAACACAAAGATCATGATCAGAATCCTATACCAGGAACTAAACATCTTCTAGCTGAATCGGAGCAGCTGACATTCGGATCCGCCGTCGGAATGCCGGAGCAGATCCATTTGGCGCTCACTAATAAGGTTAACATGATGCGTGTTATCTTTGTAGCAGGGGATGGAGAAGAACGCTTCGTGAGATACGGAGAGGCGAGGGAGTTGTTAGGAAACGAGGCGGCGGCGCGTGGGATGAGATATGAGAGAGAGCACATGTGCAATTCACCGGCTAATACCACCACCGGGTGGAGAGATCCTGGTTGGATTTTCGATACAACTATGAAAAATTTGAATGGAGGAGTTAGATACTATTATCAGGTATACAAAATTTGAATCTAGTATTCTCTTGAATATCAATTTCGTTTATCTTGATTTTGGAAGCTTATGCGTTATATGAATCTACTAGATTTTGTAGTGTATGGATTTAAGAATATCGAAAGCTTTGTGATCGTGAGAGATTTTAGCAGGATTAGTAAATCATACTGTTTTGATTACTTAAAACCAATTTATGCTTCCTGATTTTGACTAAATCTATAATATGAATTAGGTTGGGAGTGATTCTAAGGGATGGAGTAAAATCTATAGCTTCATAGCTCGAAATCCATACTCAGAAGAAACCATAGCTTTCATGTTTGGAGATATGGGTTGTGCTACACCTTACACAACATTTATCCGGACACAAGATGAGAGTATATCAACTGTAAAGTGGATCCTTCGTGACATTGAAGCTCTTGGTGATAAACCAGCTCTTGTTTCACACATTGGAGATATAAGTTATGCTCGTGGTTACTCATGGATATGGGATGAGTTCTTTGCTCAGATCGAGCCTATTGCCTCGAAAGTTCCTTACCATGTTTGCATTGGTAACCATGAGTATGATTTTCCTGATCAGCCTTGGAAACCCGATTGGGCAGCCTCGGTTTATGGAAACGATGGTGGTGGAGAATGTGGTGTGCCGTATAGCCTTAAGTTCAACATGCCTGGAAATTCGTCAGAACCCACAGGGATGAAAGGTCCTCCGACAAGGAATCTGTATTACTCTTTTGACATGGGATCTGTCCATTTCCTTTACATCTCCACAGAAACAAATTTCCTTAAAGGAGGCAGTCAGTACAATTTCATAAAGCAAGATCTAGAGTCTGTAGACAGGAAGAAAACGCCTTTTGTTGTTGTGCAAGGACACAGACCAATGTATACTACAAGCAACGAAGTTCGAGACACTCCGATGAGACAAAAGATGGTTGAGCATTTGGAACCGCTGTTTGTGAAAAACAATGTCACACTAGCTCTATGGGGACATGTTCATAGATATGAACGGTTTTGTCCTATAAACAATAACACTTGTGGCATACATTGGCAAGGAAACCCGGTTCATCTTGTGATCGGTATGGGTGGTCAAGACTGGCAACCGACTTGGAAGCCGAGACCAAACCATCCAGGTCTTCCAATATTCCCTCAGCCTGAACAATCAATGTACCGTACGGGTGAGTTTGGATACACTCGTCTAGTAGCTAACCAAGAAAAGCTAACTGTTTCATTTGTGGGTAACCACGACGGAGAAGTTCATGATACTATTGAGATGTTAGCATCTGGGGAAGTAATCAGTGGAAACAACGAGGCTACTACAAGTATTAAAACAGTTTCTGCTAAAGTTACAGGAAAATCTGAATCTAATGTCTCGTGGTTTGTGAAAGGAGCAAGCTTGATGGTTGTTGGTACGCTTATTGGGTTTCTTACCGGATTTTACACCCGGGGAAAGAAATCTACGCCTGGTAACACTTGGATCCCAGTTAGGAACGAGGAGACATAATAGTAAATTGAATCTGTTTAGGAACACGATTTGTATGAACACGATTTGTATAGTATCCATTTTCCCACACGGTAAAGGAACACCATGTTTCATTACAATAAAACTTAGGAATGTGTTTTGTACGCTATAGTAATATCAATTCTTATTACATCTTGATCTTCTTGTTGCTTATGTCTGAAGATCACTATGATGTTACACACTGAAGGGCTTTTGGGGTTTGTATATATATATATATTATTAGATTTTGCGGCTTCTCAATCTGATCATCGAAATGCTGATTAAATATGTTCGATTCAGGCTTTTGTCCAGTTTTGCTCTTTTTTTTTATTTTATAGTATAATAGTGGTCTAAGTAAAACCATGTTTAGCATGAATTCAAATGATTCTATCTTGTGTTTGAATTCAATCATTAGTTTTAATATATCATTAATGTTAAGAGTAAGTTAATTGAACTATAAGATTGTTCGAAAAACTTGCTTTAGAGAAAAATATTGAACAAAATGAGGTAAAATTGACCATTTTTACAGCAGAGAATAAAAAAAAGAACAAATGGTTTTGTTCAATCAAGAATCATGATCAACCAGGTTGCATTTGAACAATAGAAATTGTAATGATATGAGTTATTTAACGAGGTATAGATCGGTTCTCCTCTAATCTTCAATCAACAATATACAAGATCATCATACACACGATGGAGATATTGATTAATTAAGTTTTAAGTGTATGAAGTGAGATTTGAAAAATCTGTATTCCACACGAAAAAGTTAGTTTATTAAACAGATGTGAAGATTTTTCTTCTTCTTACAATAAAAACCTAATTCTACATTTACAAAGGTTGTAAATAGCCTAACGTATCAAAAAAAACAAAGAGCTTCCAGGGCTTAAACTATACGCAAATCTCCCTGGAGACCATTTTTCATTTACTTCCCTCTAGAGAAATCATCCCATAGATCTTGACCAAATATCTCATCAATCATGTTTGAAGTGGGAAGGAGATCAATGTTCTTAGTCCAACAATGATCTGGTAATATTGAATCACAATCATCGAATGAGAACGAGTGATCCACTAGATCATTACAGTGGCGCCAGTAATTCCCCATGTTGGATTCTTCCCTGCTTCTAACTGGACATCGCGAGTAGATTAAATTGGACTGGAACTCATAAGACATATACGGATCTTCGTCTACTTCATCTCTCGAGAGAGTTTTCTCAGCTGGAGTTTCAACACCATAGAAGGTGTTGTCATACTCTACTTGCCATTCGTCATCATCACTATCAACATCCAAGCTCTTAGAACGATTCTGGACAGCTCTTCTTCGCAGTATGAAGACATTGAAATAATAGCTTACAATTTCCTTCATGGTTTGTGAAGGGAATGCAGTCTTTAGGTGTTTCCAGAAATCACGGTCCAGTGAAGCAGGATTGGAGTAGATAATCTCGTGAAACAGATCTTCCTCGTCTTCAGATAGTTTACTAGCAACTTCCTCTCCCATTTCACAGAGACCTAAATCTAGGCATCTTTCATATCCAATAGTTTCAAACAACTCCTCTCTGTTTTCCATGATATGCTGCTGCACACATCTGATAGACCTTTTATCTAGGCAAATGCATTCCTTTCTTCCTTTACCGGTTTTGCAGAACTCGGTTTCAAAGTCGGTCATTGGAATTACACACTTCCCCGTCAACTGTTCTTCGTTATGATCAATAGCAACCTTCAACTGATCCTTGACACAATCAGGAATATCAGCCTGGTAACCGGACCCGATTGGAACTGATTTTCTAGGAGAACTCTGACACCAATAAACATCATCTGCCGGGGAAACTGGTCTCCAAGGGAAGTCTGACTCAAGAGATTCATCAGACAAGGTAGATTGAGTCGTCGCTCCCGAATAAGCATCCTCTTCAAAACTGGCTGTCATCCAAGAGAAAGTTGCATTGTTCTCAAGGCCCTTCTCAACATTATCTTCACATTTAAACCCGTAGATATCACTCGGATCCTCTCCTGCTATTAATAATACACAATAGCAACCAATAAATTAGCAAGGTGCTTGAGTTTTATCATGTTATCCTCTCTGCAAGATGTTGCATATTATTATTACCTATGACACCTGACTTCACCAATGAAACACAATACGGAACTCCTTCATCAAGTTTGGCCAACTTATTACAATAACTAATCTGTCTTGCGTGCTTAACGTTGAGCTCTTGCACATCCTCTGCCTCGAAAGTGCGCTTACAACCCATATTTTTTAGACCTGTAAAATGAAAAACAAAGCCATTTAGTTACTTGGCGTGATGGTTATCTATGTCAACAGCTTTTTAATGAACATCCACAGGCCCACACTAACAAGTGGAAAATAATCATCACAGTAATAACCACAGTGGAAAAGGAAAGGAAGACTCTGTTAAGGAAATGAAAGAAGAACGATCAGAGCTATAAGACCCTTGTTTGGTTAAGTATTTGGGTGAATTTTATTTAAGTATATAAAAAAATGTTTACCCCCAATTTAATATGAGTAAATTAAAAAATCCCCAATTTGAAGATAACCCTAACCCTAGATTTCAAATCACGGCTAAATTCACCAAATTAGGAACCCGAAATCATGAAATCAGCTAATTGTCGGGATAACAGACAAGAGCCCTCGATTAATTGAAAGATCTGACAAACCCTAGAAAATCAAAAGTCTACGAGACCCCAAATCGGAACTTTTTTTGAACAAAACTAGAAATTGAGAACAGATCTAATAAGAATATCGAAGGAAATCAACATCCACAACAAAAGCTTGATCAGATCTGTTGTTCAAAGTTCTAGATCTAGAAATTTGAAAACTCAAACCCTAGATTAGACCACAACGAATGGATGATATCAAAACAGGTATCGATTGAAAGATAAAATCAAGAGGAAAAAGAAAATTACAATAGATCTGATGATCGATCTGGAAGGCGGACGGGATCTGAACAAGAATTCGAAGAAAATATTGTAGGAAAAAAATAATTTGGGGGAATTTCGAAAGCGGCTAGGGTTGAAAATTCGTGCTTTTGGATTGGGGGAAAACCCGATTTAGAAACCCGGATTAAATTCGGATATCGAGACACCATCTAATGAGCTGTAAAGTATTAAAAAATCGTTGAACGAAGAAATTACAAAATTATCCTCGCCGTTTACTAACACGTGCCTAGCAACTTGTGTTGGTAATGGTATATCCTCCTAGCATCTATCTTCTAAACCGGAAAATAGTAATCACGTCGACACAAACCGGTTCGAACAAATTGAATCGGTTATATTGTAATTCTCATAAGCCCTAAATTCCCAAATTAGATTCTCACGCCACCATTCTTCAATCTGTCATCAACACTCTCAATTTTTGCTTCCGGTATCGCTTTTTCGCCGAATCGTATCCTTCTCAGTTTCGCTTTGTTTCGGGAGCTCAATTGTTATTCGTAGCATCCAGATAGTAATCCTCGCTGAATCTGATCGTGACCTGAGTATGTTGTAGCTTACCCCTTTTATTTCATGGGAAGCCTATTTTCGTGTGCAAATTTACTCCGATGATGCTTTGTTTGCTTGATTTTTCTTGGTTCATTGATCCTGGATGTTACTTGTGGAAATAGCTATTGAAATCTGGATGCTTTAAACTTGCTCTGGCGATTGTTTAACTCCATGATTACTAGTTTTTCTGGAATTTTTGTTTGATATTTGAATCTGATTCTTTGCCGATCCTTTTATCATGTGTTGATTTTCTTATGCTGTTTGGATGGTTGTTGTTATTCTTGATCTTGATTCTAAAGTTCTATATGGATTAAATTTTTGTAGGTAGTGTGTCTGATCCAAAAACTTCTGTGCGATTAAAACCAATGGCTCTAGTTGTGATTTGTGGGCAACCTTGCAGTGGGAAATCGATAGCTGCAGTAACATTAGCCGAAACACTAAAAGAATGTGAAACGAAACAGAATGTGAGGATCATCGATGAGGCTTCGTTTCATCTAGACCGTAACCAAAACTATGCCAACATGCCTGCAGAGAAGAACCTGAGAGGAAAGCTTAGATCAGATGTTGATAGATCAGCTTCAAGAGGTGACATTGTTATTGTAGATTCCTTGAACAGTATCAAAGGTTACAGATATGAGCTATGGTGTATCGCACGTGCCGCTGGGATTAGGTATTGTGTTGTTTACTGTGATGTGGATGAAGCTCATTGCAGACAGTGGAATAAGGAACGCAGAGAAAGAGGCGAAGCTTCATATGATGATGGTATATTTGAAGATCTAGTGAGAAGATTCGAGAAACCAGAGAGAAGAAACCGATGGGATTCACCTCTCTTTGAGCTATATCCATCTCGGGAAGCAATAGACAAATCCTCTCCTGTGATTTCAGAGGCTGTGACTTATCTAACCAAGACTGTCGACTCCAAAACGCAAGATGTGAGAATTCTACAACCGAGTATTGCGACACAGTCCGCTAGATTCTCAGAAGCGAATTCTCTTTACGAGTTGGATAGAGCTACACAAGAAATCATCAACGCGATCGTGGAACAACAAGCTCTTGGCGGGGCTATAAGTAGAGTTACTCTTGGCAATGAATTACCTTCAATTGAAATCTGCAGACCCATTGGACTACCGGAGCTAAGGAGGCTTCGAAGAACGTTTGTTAAATTGATGGGTCAATCAAGTCTGAGCGGGCCACAGTTACCAACTGATGCAGACAGTGCAAAGAGACGTTTTGTGGATTATTTGAACAGAGAGTTTGGAGGTAATAACGCTTAAAATTGGTGGGTAAAGAAACATCATAAGATTTTGGTTTTTTCCTTTTTCTTAACACAAGTCGAGTTTCGTCCTTATTATAACTTCAATGAAATTTTGGAGAGTAATTGATTTGTTTCTCATGCGAGCATATATGAATTTTCATTTATCCAGTTAAACAGTGTTGTGTTTGTATTTTGTAATATGTTTACTTAATGAGAAAGTGAAGTTACAAATAAGACATCGATCTTTTAAACAATTTTGTAATTAAAATATGTTGAATCTATTATTAGAATAACTTCGTATAATTTCGACATAATAATAGTTCCTAATAGTTTTCTTATTAATAATACATTTTTTAAAAAGTGTAATGCATGGGACTAATACTAGTCAAGTGCATAGTTATTAACGAGTGTACTGTTCTTGTGGCATCTTTCGTTTATCTATATTCAATGTCGATGGCTATTTCAACTCATAAACAAATATCTAGTTTTGATATTTCTCAGTATTGAAGTAATTTTGCTTTTAAAATTTATTTATTAATTTGACTAGTAAACAATATATAGCGTTTCAAAGACAAAGTTATATCACTATATGTTCTCTTCATAAAAAAAAAAAAATCTGTTTAAGAGAACATATAGTTATATAACAGTTATATTATTCTAGACCGATTTTTTTGTTTGTTTTTTACAAAAGGATGCCCTATTATTACTTCTAACTTGTCATTTGTCAACCATTCTTTTTTTGCTTTTTTTTCACACTTGTCAACCATTGTTAAAAGTGTTATGTTCAAAGCCAACACTTTGATACGTACTTTCAGTCGTGTACATGATGAGAAGTACCACTTCTTAAAATACTAGTATTACCATATTAATTTAGAAAACGTATCATCAAGATGTGACTCATATCGAATTTATAAAATGTGACTCATCAAGTTGTAAATTTAGAAACTGTTTATTATACTCATCAAAAAGTTACTCATACATATCCAAGAAATGATTATAGAAAATCTCTAAACAAGAAAAAATACTACAAAAATAAAGTATAAGTAAAAACATTACGAAAATAATCAAAATATGATTGAAGTGTTATGATTTTGGATTTTATTTTATTTATAAAAAGCTATAAAAAACCAATCTAAGGCTATAGATATAAAATTTGACAAAGTTATAATTGAAATGCGTTATGCAACAACAACCATAGAGGGCCCCGCATATCTCCTATGCGTTATGCTAATTTGTCAATATGTCAATTTCCAACTCTTTTTTCTTTATTCTAATATATTATGACAAGAAAAAAATAATATAAAATTCTCTAACTAATGTTTATTTTATTTCAGTTTGGTGACTACCACAAAGATCATAGAACTTCAGAACCAAAAGTTGGACTTAAAATGTTTTTATTAAGCCACCTTTTGATTTTCCAAAACTCTTAATTTTCTTCTCTTCGTCATCTCTCTCTCTCTCTCTCTCTAAAGCCATCATCTCGGTTTTGGTTTGTGGCTGGTTCTTGGTCTAAAAGTCAAACTCTATTTAGTGCTTCTCCCAAAGAGTGATCTTAGGACTAATAATCATCATGAGACTTCTTCTTGGTCTGTTGCTTCTCCTTGCCCTGACCACATCTTCAAGTACATCTCTTATTCTCTTCACTGATCTATATCTAAAGGAATGATCTTTACAATCTTCATTTCTTGATCTGTCTCTAGGTGCAACTTATTGTCTGTGCAAAGATGGGATAGGAGATAAAGAGCTTCAAACATCAATAGACTATGCATGTGGAACTTTAGCAGATTGTAATCCAATCCATGACAAGGGTCCTTGTTATCTACCAAACACCATCAAAAACCACTGTGATTGGGCTGTTAATAGTTACTTCCAGAAAGCAGCTCAAATCTCTGGAAGCTGCAATTTCTCTGGAACTGCCACTACCAATCAAAACCCACCTTCAAGTAAAACACAATTTTACCTATAACAAATAGTCTATATGAAAGTAAATTGTGATCTTGATTATGTTATTTTATGCAGATGTGGTTAGTGGTTGTATATATCCTTCAAGCCCTAGGTAACGGTTACTTTCATTAAACCTAAAAGCTTTCTCATTTGCATAAAAAGTGACTTTGGTGTTTTGTAACAGCTCTGCAGGGTCTCCTCCATCACCAACTGGAAATGGAACTACTCCGACAAATGGAACTACTCCAAGTCCGACAAATGGAACTAATACATTCCCGGGAACACCATCGTTCCCGGGAAGTCCTCCTGCGTTTGGTCCAACCGGAGGGTTTAATCAAGGCAATGGTGCTTCAAGTTTAGTCAC
>OVAV01001152.1:0-14209 GCA_900406375.1 Iberis amara | reverse complement strand
TATTTGAAATTTTTTACTAAGTTTTCCTTTTCATATATTATAATATCATTATTTTTTATAATTTTACATTAACATATTAAACTATTCATACCTATCATTTTATGATATACAAAAAATTGAAAGAGAAAACTAAGTTCCCAAAGAATATTTGTCAATTTTTTTTGTTATTATCCAAGTTAAATTTGATACCGACACACATTAAATATATTCTATTTCATATAATAAAATATATATGATAATAAGTTCTTTTTTTTAATATTTTACATTTTTACCGTTGTTATTCTTTTTTATAATCTACTTATTAGCTTTTTTTCTTTTCAAACTATTTTTATACTTATGATTTAATTATTTAAAATTTCTATTTTATGATATATAAAAAAATGAAATAACATAAATACTAATTTCCAAAAATATTTGATATGTGTCATAATCAAAGTTAAATATACACGTGTTACCATCTCGTGAGTTATAATTATTATACATTTTTGTTTAAATAATAAGATTTTCCAAATTGCATGAAGATTTACTTTGAACTAAAAGAAATATTTGGTAAGACATGTTCGCATCAAATTATTTTATTTCTTTTAATTATACTGCCAAAGAAATATGACGTCGAATTTTTGACTCTTTTTTTCAATAAGTACGAGCCACAAATGGATTCTTTTGAGACTTAAGACATGTTCGTGTATTTTTATAGCAAATTTAGATTAGTTGAGGTAAAATAATTAGGTTTGAGATTAGATGTAACAAAAAATATGCGTACAAGTTTTATATGTTTAAGTATTACTTATCATAATTAACCAAATAAATTCATGCATTTTTAAAAAAATATATGAGCTAATTTTTTATTATGAGATATCGTCAATTATATGTCATCAAATTTTTTTATCGATATATATAATATATATACATCAAAAATAATATGCAACTATAATTAAATATATATCACATAAGACTTAAATTAGGTAGCTAGTTCATATCGTATACAAGTACGGCTGGGCTTTCGGGTATTCAGTTCGGTTATGGGTCGGAACCATTCGGTTCCTGTCCTTCGGTTCCTGAATTTTAATACCCAATCAATACTTTTCAAAATTTCGGTTCGGTTCTGGTTCGGTTCCTATCGGTTTCGGGTCGGTTCGGTTCTATGTTTGAGGAACCGTAAAATACCAAAATTTTTCTTAATCGGTTCCGGTTTGGTTTCGGGTATTTCAGACCCAAAATGACAAAAATTACCCAAAATTGTTCGGTTCTAAGTCGGATCTGGATATTTTAGACCCAAAATACCAAAAAATAAAAAATTACCCCAAAAAATTAAAATACCCGAAATAGTTTAAGACTAAATTACCTAAAGAAAAACTAAAATACTTGAAAATACAAAAATTACCTGAAGAAAAATAAAACTTACTCGAAGTAAAACTAAAATACTCGAAATATATTATAGGTATATATATATATATATATATGTTCGGGTATTTGGTTCCACCCATCGGTTATTGGTTCGGTTCCGGTTCCTACCTGATACCCATGGTTCCTCATCTCAAAAACCATCGGGTAATTTGGGTGGAACCGGAACTGTTTTTTCGGTTCTTCGGTTTCGGTTTTTTTGTCCAGCCCTATATACAAGCATGAATATTCGTCTTTTTATCAACATGTTACATTAAATATGCACTGTGGAGGTTTGAATTTACCGTGCCTATGTGAACTTCTAGGGCTTTGGCCATTAGATCAAGGTTGCTTGGGAAGCATGAATATTAGTTCAAAGTTATAATTGTAGTATAATATAAAGTAATTTTTAATTAACTTTTATCTAACTAAAAAAGTGAAATTTAAATTTTATTTAACTTTTTATGCATTCAGATGGAATTTTACAGAAACAATTAGGAATTCAAAAGTTTGAGAAAATTGATAGTTGCAATTATAAAGATAATCATTTGTATAAATTTGGTTCTATCAATATATTATTAACATTATAATATTTTTTATCAAAATATATAAAATTTTTAAAATTCAAACTATATCAATATATGAATTATTCAAAATATTTTATAACATTTTTTTGCTAAATTATGTCATCTTTGTAAGTGTTGATATTATCTCTTTCATTGATTCATGTCATTATTTTTATTAAATTATGTCATCTTCTGGCAGATGAAAAAAGAAGTTTTTATTACAATTGTCAACCAGAAATTACCTAACCTAACCTAAGATTTTATTTTGAGCAAAATGTTGACGGTAGAATGTTATTTTGAGAAAAAATGTTAATCTCAATTAAGTAAATGTTAAGGTTAGGATGTTTGTCTCTGCAAAGCCAAGCTAATCATTTCTATCATTCCAACTTTAATACAACTTGAAAAGATGGGATTTTTCCTTTGAGAAAATTGATCAATTCTAGATCAATATTTATATATATGTACATGACAATATAGATTACAAGTTTACAAATTGACAGTCCAAATCTCGACCTACACTCCGGTCCGAATCTGACACAACTTAAAACGCAACTAAAATTGGCGATCAAAGTTGGTCACACTTCTAGCACATGATCCTGGTGGTCTATTGGAGTTCTCGACTCATCTATCTTAGCCGCTACTTCGGCCATCACAAGCCTTGTGAGCAAAAGTCCAGCTACAAATGCAGCTCCCATCAGCATGGTGAAAACGGCCGTCCAACTAATCCTTGATGATATGTACCCCGTTAGTAATGGCCCAACCGCCGCTCCAACGGATCCCGTTCCATCAATTATAGCTGTTACGGTAGCTAAAGCTCTCGAGTTCCCTTTCAATGAGCTGTGCGTTCCGAGATCGGCTGAAACAGCGGTTGTGATCAATGCGTAAGGTCCATTAACCAACATTCCGGTTATGAACATGAGAGAGGCGTTTGCTAGTAAAGAAACGTGTCCGTAGCTACGGTAAAAGAACAAAGCTGGGATTGAGCAGTACATGAAACTAGCTGCTGTAATTGCTCTTGCTCCAATTCTATCTGAAATGTAACCAGCCATGATTCCTCCGATCACACCTCCTACATCAAACATTGTCGAAAGATTTCCGGCTGTTTCATCTGATAAATACTCGCCTTCAATCGCTGAAAAATTTACACAGAAAAGTCTATGAATCAGTTTATTAGGAATAGGGATAAAACATCCGAAACTTAAAAAGACACCACTTGATATTTACCTGTGTGGCTAACGTAGAAAGGGAGCCAGTAGAGGAAAGTATAAGCGACCAATTTAGCAAAGAAGAGACAGAGAGCGAAAGGTGCAACTCCCGGAATCCTCCATGCTTCAATGAATCCAACAGCTCGTTTTTTGTCATCAATGTCGTTTAAAAGTAACGGCACATTCACAGAGTCTCCGATTTTCTCATCAGAACCAACAACCTCGTCTCGCTCTGCTCCAACAATCTCCGGATTGACAGGCAAGAAAGCGAAATTCACCAATCCAATCAACACAATAATCACACCAGGAACCACAAAAGACCATCCCCAACCATATCTCAACATAGCAGCAGCGATCAACGAGCCAGCGATGTTCCCAACCGAAGTATGAGCGTTCCATATTCCCATAATCAAACCTCTCTTCTTCTTATCAAACCAATTTCCAACAACAGCAACAACGGATGGCCAACCGGTCGATTGAAACAATCCAGCAAGCATTTGCATTATCAAGAAATAGTAAAAGCTATGAACATTCCCCCAATAACCTAACCCGAAAAGTGATGTAAACAATCCGGTTCCGATCATACCAACCGTTAAAAAAATCCTGAGATTCATCCTATCTCCTAAATGTCCAGCGAAATACATTCCGAAAGCGTAAACAGCAAGAAACGCAACATCGATTTCGCCAAGCAAAACGGTACCGTTTGGTCCGTTAAAAGGAGCCCAACCTCCACCGGTATTTTTAACAGAGGAAGTGAACCTTAGAAGAATCGAGTTAAGCCCAGTATCTGGAGATTGAGGATCAAGCGAGCTTTTCACAATGCTTGTTGTTTTTCTTGCTGCGTGATAGCTAGCGTATGCCAGAAACGTCACGATTAAGACTATAGCTTGATATCCATTGTAAGAGAGCGTTGATCCTTTTACTCTTTCTAAGAATCGAATCCCTATTGGTTTTTTCTCCATCTCCAAAATTTTTACCTGGAAAATTAGGGTAATTAGCAAAACTATTACATTTTTAATATCATAAACCCTTGGCGTTACACAAAGGTTAGTGAGAGAGATCACTATTGAACTGTACTTCGTTCGGTTGATTACTTAATTATCATACTAAACTACAATTTATCAGATTGCTTACCTTATAGTATGAGTTATAACCACTAAATTGGTATATCTAAGGAATATTCTGGCAAAATTTTAAAATTCATTGGATCCTCAATCTAGTTTAATTTAAATAAAAAAAAACAAAAAAACTCATGAGCCTTTATCTGGATAAGTATTGTTTTTCAAAATCATGCAACCAAAAGAAAAAAATCAATCCTTGAAATATTCAAATGAATTTTTAATATGGATTATAAAATAGAACAGAATCAATTAAGATTCGAAACTATAAGCTGCTAAAAAATAAATAATAAAAAACTATTGATAACAACGAAGAAGAGATCTAACGATGAAGACGCAAGTATCACTACTTTGAAGAATTCCTTAGTAATCTATAACGATCTCTCGAGAAAATAGAAGACAACTTCAAACCAAGATTTGACTCGTTTCCAGAAGCATTCATGCTTCACTTAAAAACACAAACGCAAAATATGAATTACCTTAATCGTTTTTCAAGTGCAAAATCTTCCTCCAAAAGAAATTATTGAGATTAATAATTTGGAAATTTGATGATTTTGTTTTTGAAAGATGCAAAGAGACTTCTACACGCTTTGGAACGTAGAAGCAACGGCGACGGTTTATAGCATTCCAGCTCTCAATAGTCATCGAATTAAAACAATTTATTATTATCGGGAAAATTACGATATTAACCTCCTCACTACGAATCATATTGCTCCGCTTTGGATTTACGATATTACCCTTCCTAGTTGCGTCTCGAGTTGCCAAACCACTCGCCCAATCAACGAAAATTATTTCTTGCATACTAACCTAAAGCCTCTCTACGCAATTATTATATGCTTTGTTTTGTTTTCACATTTATTCATTTGGTTTTTTATGTAAAAATAATTTTTGTGTAACATTTTTTTTTTTTGTAGATTCTTATTAAATAGTTTTACATTTAATTTTACATCAATATCTGACCATGAATTTACATTTAACCATTTCCATGATTTTAAAATATTTTGCAGAGTTTTTGAAATAAAAAGAAACAAAATTTCATCCTCCTTTTTACAGTATAACTAGGTTAATAGAAAAAAAAATTATTGGTATAATAACTTATATTTTAAACTAAAAATAAATTTACAGAGTAAAATATTTGATAATTAATTTACAAACTTTCTTTGGTAACCAAAATATTTGATACTTCAATGTATAAGCTTATTTTTTCTCTGTTAACTATTTTGGTTTATATGTTAGATCTTTGTTCAAAAAAAATATATAAACAAAATTTATAACCGTATTTGTTTTCAACCAAAAACAATATGAAAATTGTTGAGTGTTTAGTTCAGTGATCAGAAATGGTAACCGATGTTTAAATAATTTAGGCTCAAGTATATTTTAAATTTATATATATAATAATTCTACAAAATAATACAAAATTTAGGTTTAGTTTCATTAATACCATCAAAATATTATAAAAAAATTCTACTCAAAATAAATTTAATTAAATCTTCTTCATAGACGTCTTGCACTTTGATGTTGTTTTTTTATAAATTTAAATATATATTATATTTTTAAAACTAAATCTAAAATGGTGGTATTTTGAGAATCTTCCACTAATATAATTTAGCCGGCGTCTTGTCATGACGTCAAGAAAATTACTAACATATCATTGTGCGTGTTTAACGCAAATAATAGAACGAATGTACTATTTATAGAATTTTTTTAATTCTTTCTACTATTAAAGATGCGTGGTCCTCTTCTCTGTCTAGACGACGTCAACAATCGTATTCTGTTTTGTTGTTTTTTATTCTGCAAATTAAACTATTACTATGAACTTTGATGATGATTATATAAAATTGTTTAGGGAACGTAAAGGCCAACGCACTTAATTCTAGTGGTTTGGAATAAACTTTCCTTTGAGAAAAGGTTTGGTTCCATAAACTAATAAATCTTACTATCTCTCTCTCTTAAATCTCTTTCTCTAAACCTTTCACATCTCTTTTCACTTTTTTTTTTATTAGCGACGACGAACGATATTAGGCCAGCTCCGCACCTTCTTTTTCTTTTCACTCCACGATGCTCTCAGATCGTTTCCTTTCCTTGTTCCAATGTTGTCTCTGCCTTTCCACATGTCGCCGAAATTACCTTTTCGGAGACTCCTTCTTAGCAAGACTGATTTGTCGATATTTAGAGGCATCAATGCTCTTCTACATCCGGTGGTGGTTGTTTCACGTATTTTGGTTCGGACTTGAGCATGTGGGGGCTTTTTATTAGGCGAGCTAGTCCTGTCTGTTTGTTGGCTTGGAGAGTCTCCTTCTTCCTCTAAGGGTGCTTGTGTCTAGGGGGACTTTGGATTCGACAGTGGCGGATGATATCTGGCCAACGGATATGTCTTGTGTGTGGTTGCATGTTTACAGTAGATCTTATTGGTCCGACGACTAGGTTGGGTCAGAAGTGTGGTGTATGTTCTTTGGGTCTGATTTTACGTAGGTAGAGGGCATTAGAATCCGATTTTATATTATATTGCTTCTGTGGGTTTCAGATTGGCGACCGGAGGATTGCGAGTGAAGATGTGGTTTAGAGAAGCGTCTTGGATCTTGTTTAATTGTAAGTACCTTCTGTTTTTTGTTTTTTTCATCAACTACGTTGTAGTAAGTCAAAGGGAGAACCTCTATATAAGGGAGTGCATCCTACTAGTAACCTCTGATACAGTCTTTTACCGTTTTAGTGGAAAGGATTGTCCAAATTTAGTCGGAATATCAGATTTAGAGATTATCCTCCCAATATGGAATTTATTTTCCTAGGTATAGGAGCTGTTATTTTACCTTTTTATGAGGTTACCTATCCTTTATGGATTTATATGTTCTTCTTGGTGTATTATATTTTATCCCTTGGATTCTCTCTTTGAATTCATATAATTGTAGTTGTCGGCAAAAAAAAACTTCCCTTTGAAAAAATCGATATATATTATTTTGAAAATACAGCTATATATTTTTTAAGAGAAACTCGATATATATTCTTTAGGATTTCTCTTAAACACTAAAACCGCCGCTGATCTTTTTCTCTCGAATCCGTTTCGGATCGGATCAAAAGAACTTTAAGTCTAGGTTGTTTTTTGCTCTCGGGTATTTGGCCCGATTGGATTTTCGGATGCGTTTAAGGTTGTTCTTCTTAGCTCTGTTTGGAGGTTGCTTCAGTGGCTCTCGTCAGGTTCCTTCTCTAGGCGCTCTGTTTGGCGTGTGACTTGTTGTTTCGAGACTTTTTGCTCCTTGTTCCTACAATTTGGGTTTATTCGAGACCCTTCTTCAGTGAAGCATCTTTTAGGCGTTTCCTAGTCGACTCTTGTTGTGAGTTCGTCTCCACCGTTCTCTGTTCGCTTCAGGAGTCCCTACTTGGCTCCTCATTTACAGGTTTGATAATTTGTCTCCGGTTTCTTCCTTGTGGGGTAGATTTATTCACCATGGGAGGATTTAGCGGGGGAGTTCAGTAAAAAATCTTTTTCGTCTTGAAGCTTTCAGCCTTTATAGATTTCGATCGCACTTTAAGCGTCTTCGGTTTTTCCTTTTTGTTTGTTTCTTATTCGTTTTCGTGATTCAGTTTAAATTTAGGCTTGTTTGTTTTATGCTATTTCTTTTGGCTCCATACTTTGGACTCACACTCTCTTTTTTGTACTTAGACTCCAAGAAATTTAGTTTTTCATCGGCGGTCGGTTCTGAAGATATCTTGTAATCTTTTGAATATTATTAAGGAATTTTAAGTGATAAAAAGAAAGCTATATAATATTTATTGAGCATAACAAAAGTTGTTACACCAGTTTAAAATCAATGGACTAGCCCAATTTATGCTACTATTATGTTTATTCTCCCCTCCAAAACTTAAATTTGATGAATGTGTTTTTTTAAAAAAAATTTGATGAATGTTGCTTTTGTTTTTTTCTGTTTAGTCAACCAATTGGGAAAATTCTATTTTATTTCCCTAATTTTATCGACAACCGAAAACAGGATTTAGAAGTTATAAATTCATATGCTAAACATGTTTAAACAATTTAAACAGGTTCATAAATCTGTATTAACTGACCAAAAAACGAAATAACAAATCTATATTATTGATATACACTTTTGATGTATAAATATATTGTAGATACCTCTCTTCTTTTGGTGAGTATTCAAGTGTTAAAAAAGAGGAATTCTTTGAAATACCACAAAAAATTTAAATTCTAAAAATACAACATACTCCCAAAAACTCCAAAAATACCATTAATTTTTTTCCCAAAATACCACAAAGATAAAAAGTGAATTTTAAGGGTTTAAAATTTAATTTTTTAGATTTGGGTTCACTAAGTAGAATTTAAGGTTTATTTTTGAAGGGGGTAGGATTTGGTTTTGGGGGTTTAGTGTTTTATATTTGAAGTTTTAAAACTATTTTAAATTTGTGGTATTTTTGGAACAAAAACAAGTTTGTGGTATTTTTGAAAAAATTGTGGTATGTTGTGTGTATGAATAATTCATGGTTTAAAATCGTGTCCTTATTGTCATGATAACACTCATGCTTTCCAATTGAGTAAAGGCCGTAAGAATTTTTGGTTTGATTGTCATAAAAGAGTTCTTCCTCGTGATCACCCATATCTTCATCACATCAAGTTATTTAGGAAAAAGAAGAAATGGTTCTAATTTGTTGAATCATTTACGAGATTTTAGAGCAGATACAAAGCCCAACTGTGGTGGTAATGGAATGTACCCGTTGATGGTGCAGGTGTTTACCACAATTGGTCCAAGAAGAGTTTTTTATGTGATTTTTGCGTATTGGAAAAAAAATTCATTGAGGCATAATCCAGACGTAATGTACATGAAAATAATTTTTTTTGACAACATAATGAACACCATATTAAACATCCAAGAGAAGACAAAAGACAACATGAAGTCGAGGTTTGATTGGATAGATATTTGTGCCCGACATGTCATGGATAACGGAAAATGTTCTCCAAGTCAATATTGGCTATCTCCACATGTGAATGAAGATTTTTTAATTGGATAAATTATTTAGTTAAATGTACTATCAGCTACGCATCCAATTTGCATAACTGATTTGACACTAGAGAAGAAAAGTTTACATGAATGATTTTCATGTTTGTGATGCATCGTCTACTTCCTTTTTGTTTACCCATGTTTTTCCATCAAATGTGCACGAATCAATTGTAGTGACTTTAGGGACATATGCAGTATACCACTTGACGAGATTCGTGTTCGAATCATATTTAAGAGTTTTAGCCTAGTATATTGGGCATTATTTATTCATAATTTACATCTTTTGTAGTCTTTTAAGCATTCAGGTCTTAATTTCATAGTTTGGACATTTTAGAGTCTAAGATTTGCATAAGTGAATTTTTGCATGTTTTGTGACAATTTCAAGTGCTTAGAACTTGAATTTGGATTTATGGGAATCAAAGATGTTTAGGAGAGCCCATGGGTGATCAAAAAGATAAGAAGTATAACAAAAAAAAAGCAAGCAAAGGATTACGCTAGCGGTCTAAACAGTCGGTTTGAAGGATGTGTTTTTGCGGGAGCTACTGACGGTCTGGACCGNATTTATGGGAATCAAAGATGTTTAGGAGAGCCCATGGGTGATAAAAAAGATAAGAAGTATAACAAAAAAAAGCAAGCAAAGGATTACGCTAGCGGTCTAAACAGTCGGTTTGAAGGATGTGTTTTTGCGGGAGCTACTGACGGTCTGAACCANTGACGGTCTGGACCGGTGACCCCATACCGCCTATTTTAAGTTTTCGGGTTTTATACTATAAATATAGAAAACCTAATTTTATTACAGAGATTTCTGATATTTCTCACCCGTATTCTTTTCCAGACATGTTTTAGATTGATTCTCTTATCTTTTCATGATATAATTTGAGATTCTTGCCCAAATCTCTCATTTCTTTCTTTGACTACTTAGGTTTATACAATAAATTATGTTTTTCTACATCAATTCATGATGTGTTTCTTCTTTCAACATGTGTGAGTAGATTTAGGAAAATCAAATACATTCATATGACTATTATGTAAATGTATAACACATACTAAACCGAAAAAACTCAATTTTCACTAAGGGAAATAAAAATCGTCGAAAATCCATTGAAAATTTTTAACGACCACCTGATGGTCTCGAAAATCCGTTGGAAATCAGATACATTGAATACGAGGTTTGACCAATCAAATCTCGTGCATGGTATATGGATTTATGACAGATATCCGTCGAAAATCTTTTCGGATTTGCGGTTTAATTTTCATGAACTAAATTGAATCTTATTTATTAATTTTTTCCACTGATTTTCGACCGCCAAATTCAAATTAAGCTGTCAAAACTTTTGATACAAGATTATGAGAGAAGCCTTTCTTTTCCTTTCTTATGTAATTTATCATCATCTTTTTCTCAGATTTCACTCAACTTACCCACGAATCTTCCATTTCTTCTGTCCAAATGTAAGGTATAATGTTCCTTTTGATGTTTAGAAGGATTGTAACGATTTAGATTTAGGAAATTTGCTATAATCTGGTTGATTTGGAGTTTTAAAGATTTGGGTTATTGGGTTGATTTTGGGTTAAATTTTAATTTATGGTGAGATGTTATTTAATTGATATAGTGTTTTAGGGTTTTGGTGATGTTGAGAATTTTGATGATTTTGGTGAAATATGTTGAAATTTTTGGTATGTTTAATTGAGGATTGTAGTGAAAACATGTAACGAATTGTTAGATTTATGTAAAATTTATAAATTATGATAGTCATTGGAGTTCGTTCATCGATAGCCGAATAGACGCTTCTTGATTCTTAGTACATCCGAGGTATTGATTGTTTTCAGAAGTTCACTATATATCGGTTGATGAAAGATACTGGCTAATGTTGTTAATTTTCTATTCCAGCTCGTTCTTCCTCTTTAGATTTTAATAAGATGAAAAACATCATAAATTATATCACTTGCCAAGATGGTGGCGACCAGGCTTCTTCCTCAGTGGTTACAGCGGGACCAATTACAATCATCGATTTGTGGGTCGATAATGAAATTTTTATGGCAATGCACTAAGAGCGTGCGAGTAAGATAACTCGCAAAGAAGGTCAAGGAGTAATGTTTCATCTTGGATGAATAGCACTATAAGGAAAGTTGATCAAGAACCTTCTAAGATTTCAGAGGAATCGATTCAGCTTTCCCCATCGCCTATCGAGACAAATTTCTCCAAACGACCACAAGTTGATCCGAACCATGGTTCTCCAGGAAGCTCTTTGCATGCACAACTTCCTCCTCCGACCGTGCAGCTCGTCGAAGACTCTTCTAGAGCTGGATTTTTGGAATTTCGTCCGGGTCTTACCCTTTTACTTTCATGGATTACCACACTTATCCTCTAATTGAAGATAGTTTGGCCTATGTCTAGATTTTTTTCAAACTTGTAGTTGGATGGACAACGGATGCCTAGGTCAGACGATTTAGTCTTTAAAGGAGAGGTCGGAGCCAAGTATCAGAACAAGTTGGAACATGTCAAAAATAGTCTTCAGACGGAATATTAGTATCGCCCAACCAAGCTGGTATTGAGTAAAATCAAGGAAAAACTTGATTTGGTCAAGGCTTTTGAGGAGAGGAATATTTATCGACATTTTTGCTGAGGAGAGGCAGCTTGAGGCTGATGAAGCTCCATACATCAAAACCCTCGGCTCCATCTCCTTGATCAAGTTGGATGTAGATCTTATAGTCACCCCGACTTCTTCGAGAGCCATCCATGTGAATTATGAGGCTTTCCTACCCACTCTTGAAGGGAAAACTGGTTTAGCATAATGCTATGATCTTGTGTGATAGTGTAGTGGTTGTTATTAGAAGTGAGATAACTCTTATGAAAAATGTGGAAGTCAAACAGAGGGTCAATGAAGTTGTCGATCTCGATGTTGTTCAAGTGGGTGAAGAGACGGTAGACAAGTTGAGTAGGTTGTGGAAGAAAGGATTGCACAAGTGAACGAGTTTCCGGTTGAGGTGGACAATATAGTTGAAGATCGCAAGCCTATCTTAGAGGAAATTGAAAATGTGGAATGAGATGATGTAGTCTCTTTCACTTTCATTTTTTAAGTTATTTGGCTTTTTTTTAGAACACGATTATTTGATTTTTTTATTGGAACATGGTTGCCTAGAGAGACTTTTATCCAATTCGACTTTTGTTTTTGAATTTATTGATTTTTTAAAAATCAAAGGAATGACCTTTAGAGTGACTTGTTTTTTGAATAATTAAAATTATGTAAGTATAAATTGTATTTCTCAAAAATGACTTAGGAGAATATTTACTATCACTAGTTTAGTGAGTAATAATTTTGCGTTCAATATGTATTTCTCCAAAATGACTTAAGCAAAATTTTCACTATTTTACTTGTCGTGGATTCAACTGCTCTTAGTTCACCTAAGGTCCTATTCGAATTTTAGGTTTGACCTATCTTTTGCAAAAAAAAGTTTTTGATTTTTGTAACTTGTGCTTCGAGTTGAGCCTCGTTATGTGTTAGATTGTGTTTTGTTGGTTTTGAGTGCAGTATGCGAGGTTAGGCTGTCTTTAGCATACTTAATCAAATTTCCAAAAAGTTTAGAAAACTGATTTCTAACCTCACCAATTTATACGAATTCCTTTAACCTCAACTAGAATCATAAGATATCCAATAACATTGTAAGGTTGTTGAATCGTCATTTTGGCAAAATTTGAAGTGCCAATACTATCCGTCGCTTTTACGATTAATTGTTGTAGTTAGCAAAAAGTAAACGAATTATAAGTCTGCTTTGTAAATATGAAAGTTTAATGAAAGTATCTTTTTGGAGATGAAAAATCGTAGTTTTACCTTAAAACTATGGGAGATAGACTTCTATATTCAATATACACTACTAATTCACAGATTTTAACCAAAAGAAACAAAATATCACGTTTTTATGGTTGAACTGTAGGAGAATAAAAAAGATTGAGAGAATTTGAGATAAAATGGTGAATCGAGTTACAAATTTCGAAGAACGTCACATATGCATTGATTTCATGAGCTTAAATCTCAAAAGTGGCGGTAATAAAACATTGAATACAATGATATTTGTAATAAACCTAAATGCCATGTCCTTTACTATTTATTTTCTTTAGTGATGGCATTTTCGTAGATATCTAATATTTTAAAAGATAATTTAGGAACAAATAAATAGTTTAATATGTTAAAGGTAGGAAAAACGACCAATTAGCGCATGTACACCTGTAACAATTACTTTTTAAAATGCTCCATTTTTTAACCTTACTAAACAATATATAAATTATTTGATTTTTCTTGTAATCTCTAAAATTAGCTTTTCGGAAACCTCGTACCAACAAACTGTCAGGTTAATAGATAAAATGTTTCTTTTGATGCTGAAGTGTACAAATATAAAACAAACTCTTGTTCATTGACTTGAGTCTAATGCTAAAGTGATGTGGTTTTAATCAAATAAACAAAAGAATAAATTAGTCAGAATGACCTAACATTTTGTCAAAATTGCTTACATGACCCTTGTTTGGAGGCATGACTAGACTAACCCAATATTTTGGGTAAAAGGTAAAAATACTTGGGTTTTTGAAAAAACTACAATTTTGCCATTTTGAATTATTTTTACAACCTAAAATAAAATAATTCAACCTAAAGTGAAAAACTAATTGTCGATTTTCTAGTTCCTCGTTGCCGATTTTTGAAACCTCAACCGTCCCCGTCTTCGCCGTCTTCAATTTCGTCTCCATCTCCGTGTTCGCCGTTCCATCCATTTTGTGTTCGTCTTCGCCGTCTTCATTTTCTTCTTTGTCTCTGTGTTCGTCTCCGCCTTACGTGTTCGTCTCCGCCTTACGTGTTCGTCTTCGCCGTCCGTTCTAGGGTTTTCGATACCTCTTAGTCTCTTCTATTGTGTTCGTGTTCGCCGTTTTTGTCGTTTTCCCC
>OVAV01001151.1:0-14018 GCA_900406375.1 Iberis amara | reverse complement strand
CAACTTTGGTCTTTGAATTGGTGAAATTTGATAATGGAATAGAAAGTTTGTTTCTTTGGAAAGTTCTTTCATGAGAAAATTGATTGGTTTGAATGAATTATGGGAAAGGAAATGATTGCAAGTCAATGGTGAAATAAGCTAGGACCAATACTCATAGTATGGATCTTTACTTATTTGAGTTTGTATTTTCTAGACAAACCCATGGGACGCACAAGGGATAATTCCAAAACGACCAAAGCGGACAAGGGGAAAGCAATCGCAGTTGACAAAGGGAATCCCAAGCGCATAAGAGTGGATACTACAATGAGACCGGGGGGAATAACTATAAACGAACCGACCNNCGATCACAAACCGGTCGGCAATCAAGAACAAGTCAGAGAACTGCCGAAAACGCCAAAGAAGAACCTGATCGTGTTCAAGAAACCGTGATTGAACAACCCGTACAACGCAAATCAATGCCACAACCATGTGTTAGACGAAGGCCGATGAGAAGGGATACTTCAAAAGATCCAACCAATGCACAATTGTATGAAGCCCTCATGGAGACGGCATTTGCTTTTTTGAATTTTTTGAATTTAATTTTGTATAATTTTTTTTTTCGAATTTTGTAAAGGGTTTTAGAATTTGTGTAATTTTAATAATTTATAAATTTTTTATAATTAAATTTTATATTTTTAATTTTTAAAATTTAAATTATGAATTATTTTATTTTTCTAGGATTTTTGAATTTTTTATATAATTTTTTGAATTTTTTATGAATTTTTTGAATTTTTTAAGGTTTTTTTGAATTTTTCGTAATTTTTTTTTAAATTAAAAAAATCAAATTTTTTTAACGGAGTCAACATTCTCCGTTAAAACAAAAGACGGCGGCCACTTTCAAGGTTTTTTGTGCGATTTTTGATAGTTTGAGTGTTAAAAATGCTAGTGCTAAACTTTCAGGATTTGAAGTGCTAGTAAATTATACTTTCGAGGTTTAAAATGCGATTTTCCCCAAAAAAAACTCTAGTTAAAAACGCTTCCCTCTGTTAAGAGCTCAAGACTCTCTAGTTCCAAAAGAAGGTTACATTTCTTGAACTTAGAGCTTCAGTTTGGGTTTTTTCCCCATTTTCTTTAAAAGTTTCTGTCCAATTAGTTGGTTTTGATCCTTTTCCAGCTTTTTCTTTATCAAGCCGTGCAAAACTTTATCCTTTCCTTTCATCGTTTCTTGAGAAAATTCAATTTTACTGTTCACTTAATTTCTCAATCTTTGGTTCTAGATTATTTCTTCTCCTCTGCTCCTGATCTCAATCCCAAGCTGTTGTATGGAAGAGATCTTAGATTCTGCCATGAATAATCTCTCATTAGAAGCATCAGAAAAAGTTTACTTGCTCCCGGATCGGCTGGATTATCGCTCATCAGGCAACAATGGTCTTAGCTTAATAGGACGTACGTTAAATCCCCTAGCTCAAAAGATGTCTGATCTCATCCTTGATCTTCCTAGGAAATAGCAAATCTATGATAGAGTTCATGGTGTGGCCATTTCTCATGATCGGTTTCAGTTCTTCTTCAAGTATGAACATGATTTGGAGATGGTTCTGGCAAAGGGAGCACACACTTTTAATCAATGGGGTCTAGCGATAGAGCGATGGTCAACCAGACCCAGAGCAGAGATATTACAACACATCCTTGTTTGGGTTAGAATCCGCAATATCCCTATGGACTTCTACACAGAAAAATCGATAACAAACTTGGGAGGTTTTGCTGGTGAAGTGAAGGAAGTGGGTTTTGACCCTTCCAAACCCCAAAGCCAAGATTTCATCAGAGTTCAGGTTTTAATAGATGTGAATAAACCTCTTCGCAAATACAGATTAGTCCAAACTCCTGATGGAGAAGATGTTAAGATCTTATATGATTTCGAAAGGCTCCAGAAAAGATGTTATGTGTGTCAAAGACTAACTCACGACAGAGACAACTGCCCATATAGAGATCAAGGTAACCTGTCTCCAACCTCCAACCCGAGCTTAAGGAATCCTCCTCAGCAAGTCCAAGCCCCTATTCTCACTCCATCGGATCCCCTTTATGGAGTCTTGACTGAAGATCAAGTTGGATTGGATCCTGAAACTGGAAAATTGAAGATTGCTCCAGAAGTGATGGAGGAAATGCGCCAATACCTATCTTCTACCTACGGAACAGAGAAACTTATCAGACTGAAAAGAGTAAGATCCTTGATACAGAGCCTAGCGAATGATCCAATGGGACAAAAGACCATTCTGAGGCTAGAACCCTCCCCTATCATCTCTTATGACCCTAACAAAGGTAAGGGTCCTGTTTTTGAGTTCCCTGACTCGCCAATGACTCATAACAATCACTTAAACCACGAACCAAAGTTGCTAGCTTCAGCTATTAGAGCAGCCTCAAGGTATGGCAGTAAGAATAATCAGAAACTGGATTGGCAAGATTCAGAGGGTCTAAAGCTTAACCATTATCAAAATCAAGAGCCAAAGCTGCTAGCCTCAGCCTTTCAAGCAGCATCGTCTAGAAATAAGTATTCTAAGGCTTTTGAGTGGCAAGAATTAGATGCTTATACTAATCATCTGGAAATGGTTCCTTACACAGGGAAATACAATCCTACGGTTCAAACACACTGGTTCTCTGAACCGAGTGTGTCCGGGATTAAGAGTACAAAAAAGCAACAGAGAAAACGACCTTCGAAAGCGGAAAGGCTAGCTCAATCCTTTCAACCACAAGGCCAACCGTTTAAATTTTCAGCTCCAAAAGCTACATATGGCCAAAGACAAATACAAGTTAAAGTTGAAGATCTCAGAGAAGTGCTTTCAAAGGCTAAGAAGAAAGGAAAATTGGGTGGCCCCAAGGGGTCCACCCTAGATATATGAGTATCCTAAGCTGGAACTGTCAAGGAATAGGCAAACCGGAGGACTTGACAGTTCCAAGACTCAAGGAGCTGAGAAAACTCTTCTTCCCTAATGTTATGTTTTTAATGGAAACTAAAAATCAGTATAATGTTTTGGTGGATTTGAAATCAAGGCTTAGTTTTAGTAGGTTATATACGGTTAATCCAAGTGGTTTAAGTGGTGGCTTGGCTATTTTTTGGAAGGATAGAGTTGATCTAACTATTTTGTATGCGGATAAGAACCTAATAGATACCGAAGTGGAGATATGCGGATAAGAACCTAATAGATACCGAAGTGGAGATAGGTGGGCAGAAATTTTTCATCTCCTTTATATATGGTCATCCTGTGGCTGGAAGTAGAGCAAGATTATGGGAAAGAATAAGTAGACTTGGTATTGCTAGAAAATCAAAATGGTGTTGTATTGGAGATTTCAACGATATTCTGCATAATGGAGAAAATAGAGGAGGAGTTCTGAGACCAAACTACTTACTTCAGCCCTTTATAGATATGATTTCTTGTTGTGGCCTTAATGAGATCAAAAGCCAAGGCAATGGCTTCACTTGGGGTGGAAATAGAAACAATCATTGGGTGGAAAGCAGGCTGGATAGATGTTTTGCAAACAGAGAATGGTCATTACATTTCCCAACTGCACTTCAATCATTTTTGGAGAAAAAAGGATCTGATCATCGACCAGTGTTAGTTACACTGATGAGTTTTATGCAGAAGACAAGAGGCTTTTTTAAGTTTGATAGAAAATTGATGTTTCATCAAGAAGTTCCTAGTATCATTCAAAAGACATGGGTCCCTGTTAATCGTTGAAATAACAGGACTATAACTGAAAAGCTTCAAAACTGCAGACATTCCATAAGTAGATGGAAAAGAAAGAATGTGTCAAATGCTTCGGAAAGAATCACCATCCTTCAAGACAAATTAGAGGTTGCTCAAACAAATGGTTCTATGTCGTCTGCATCTCTTTGGTGTCTTAAAAAGGAATTAGCCCTTGCCTATAAACAAGAAGAACTTTTCTAGAAACAGAAAAGTAGAGACCACTGGCTAAAAGAAGGTGACCGCAACACTAGGTTTTTCCACAACTCGGTTAAGGCAAAAAGGAATCAGAACTTCATCCAAAAACTTAAAGATTCAGCAGGAAACTTTCAAAGGGAGGAAGGATCAAAGGCAGAAGTAGCAGTGCAATACTTTTCTGATTTATTCACATCGTCTCAACCCGATGATATCTCTGCGATCTTTAATGGTTTTAAAAGTAGAGTCACATGTGACATGCATGAGAAGTTGATTGCTCTAGTCTCAGCTAAGGAAATTAGAGATGCCGTATTCTCAATTTCATCTAGTGCATTTCCAGGACCAGATTGTTTCACAGGAACTTTTTTCCAGCATTAGTGGTCTTTTGTTGGCAGTCAAGTCTTGAAAGAGGTACAACTCTTCTTTGCATCCTCTACAATGCAACGAGATTGGAATTTCACACACATTTGCTTAATCCCTAAGACAATCAAACCTGTTGTAATGTCTGATTTGAAACCTATAAGCCTTTGTTCTATTTTATATATAGCTAAAGTTTTAGTTCATAGACTGCAGCCTTTTCTTCACAAGTTAGTCTCTCCTAATCAATTTGCATTTGTTGCTGGAAAATTAATATCAGATAATATTCTGATAGCTCATGAAATCATCCACAGCCTCAACACTCTTCCACCTTTTTCAGAGGAATTCATAGCAGTAAAATCAGATATGTCAAAGGCATATGACAGAGTGGAATAGAACTACATCAGAGCAATGCTAACAGCCATAGGTTTTCATGAAATTTGGATCAATTGGATAATGGCCTACATCACTATTGTCTTATACTCGGTTCTAATGAATAATCAAGCATTTGGTTTAATCACTCCTCAGAGAGGTTTGAGACAAGGGGACCCCTTGTCCCCATTTCTCTTTGTTTTATGTGCTGAGGGACTTTCCTCCCTGCCATTTATAGCAGAACATCAAGGTCACCTAACTGGCTGCCAATTTCACTCATCAGGACCATTAGTAAGCCATTTGTTTTTCGCAGTTGACAGTTTACTAATCTGCAAAGCTGAGGCTTCTCAATGCAACAAACTTAACCAAATACTGCAAACATACTCTAGAGGTTCTGGGCAGTGCATAAATCTGGCCAAATCAGCCATTACATTTGGCAAAAACGTCAATGAAGTTTCAAAAGCAACAGTGAAGCAGATTCTAGGGATATCAAATGAAGGAGGTTCAGGTAATTATTTAGGTCTGCCAGAGATTTTCAAAGGTCCTAAATCGCAGTTACTAGCATACATCCATACCAAAGTCAAGAGCAGATTATCAAACTGGTATGGTAGATGTTTATCTCAAGGGGGAAAGGAAACATTGTTGAAATCTGTTATCCTCGCGATGCCAATTTATGTTATGCAATGTTTCAAATTGCCAAAGGGTACTTGTTCAGCTTTGACTTCGGCAATGATACAATTCTGGTGGAATTCGAAAGAAGATAAAAGGAAAATCACATGGGTCAGCTGGAACAAGCTCTGCCTACCAAAGAATCTAGGAGGTATGAATTCTAGAGATATAGAGTGCTTCAATTTGGCTCTGTTAGGAAAACAGGCGTGGAGGATAATGTACTATCATGAAAGCATGTGTCCTTCTTTTTTAAGAGCAGATATTTTCCCGATCATGACTTTCTAAATGCCCTTCCTGGAACAAAGAAATCGTTTGCTTGGCAAAGCATATTACACGGTAGAAGCCTTTTAAAAAAAAGGATTAGAAAACAGGTTGGGAATGGACTATCAATAAAAGTGTGGACAGAACCTTGGCTGGTTCTAGAAGGGAATAGAATTCCTCTCATGAAGGATGTATGGACTAACATCGATCTGTTAGTAGGAGATTTAATTGACAGAAGAACCGGAAAGTGGGATGAGTACATGCTGCAAGAGCTGTTTGTGCCTGAAGATATTTGCTTAATTAAAATGATAAAGCCCATCTTGTCTGCTATAGACTACTTCATTTGGAGAAGAACCAAATCCGGTTTCTACTCAACAAAAACTGCTTACCGCTTGGACTTTGAAGGTAAATATGCTGATTTGATAAACTATCAAGAGCAATTACCCTCAATTAATCCTCTGAAAGCAGAAGTTTGGAAAATTAAAGCTCCTCCAAAGATAAAAAAAAACTTTATGTGGAAGGTATTGAGTAATGCCATTCCAGTCTTAAATAATCTTCATAGCAGGGGCATCAAAGGAGATAAGGAATGTCAAATGTGTGGTCAACAAGGGGAATCAATTAATCATTGCTTATTCACTTGCACAAAATCAAGGCAAGTGTGGGCCTTATCGTCAATTCCTTTCCCGCAATCAGGTTTTCATGAATCTTCAATCATAGAAAACATGTGCTATATGATGAAATCAATTGAAAACAATGATCTAGTTGTTAATTTACGAAGGTCTATCCCATGGATCATTTGGGGATTATGGAAGAACATGAACAATTTGTTCATTGAAGGAAAGCAATTTTTCTCCTTAGAATCGATAAGTAAATTCAAAAATGATTCAGAGGAATGGTTTTTAGCTCAACATTGTACTGTGCCTATCCCTTCTCATACGGCAGCCCAAGTAGACAGAAATAGGAAATGGTTTCCTCCAAAACCAGGCTGGATTAAATGCAATGTAGGAGTATCTTGGTCTACTTCAAAACCTCTTTTTGGTGTTGCTTGGGTTTTCAGAGATGAGGAAGGTACAATCTTGCTACATAGTCGGAACGCAATGAGAGGCGCTGAATCAAAATAGGAGGCATGGTTTAAAGCCTTATGTTGGGCTATTTCATGTGCAAAAACGCACTACTTCACCAAGGTAATCTTCGCTCAAGAAGATGCTGTTGTGGCTAAAGCTGTTGCTTCACCTTCATTGTGACCAGCTTTAGCTCTGTTTACTACTTCACTTGTAAATCACTTTACAGGTATATCGGATTGGTCAGTCATTTTGGAGCATCGTCACAAAAATAGAGGGGCTTTTTTCATTGCCAATAGTGTGATCACCAGGAATCAATTGCAATCTTATGTAGCGATTGAGGCTCCTATCTGGCTTAAAGATCTTTTTGAGAGTGAGAAACCCTTACCCTCTGTTTTTTCATCTTAATGGTTGCTCTGTTGTTGTGAGCCTTATGTTGTTAAGGTCATTGAATTTTAAAAGTTTCAGTTGTAAACTGTTCTTTTATTAATATATATTAGAAGAAAAAAACATAACAAAGACAAAAAAAATCATTCTTAGTGGTTCAACATTCAATGTATGAATCCCCAAGAAAGACTCTGCATCCAAGATGTTCTGAAGCCATACAGGACCTCCAGCAGCTATGTAAGATTGCCATCTTTTATCTCTAATAACACTGGCTGCTATCAAAAAAGCTGGTCTGTTCTTGAATCTTGGTTCACAACAAACCATCCAATTTGAGATTAGAGAGAGAATTGAGAGAAGCTCATCTGTAATAGCAAACAATGAGGGGAAAGCTATAGGATTAGATAAAGCCTTTGAGAAGAGGTTGTTTTCTATCCCCAACTCAACCATTTGTAATTTGAGAGATATCATACTCTCCAGTGCCCATTTAATCACTTGGAGGTGAGCTTTCTGTTCCGATTTCACATTCGAGAAGGCCCTTCGTGAGTGAGTGATAACCGTACCATTGGAGTCTCGAACTAACCAGCCTCCTCCTGCTTTGCTGCTGGATTTGCACCAATGTACCCCAATATTGCATTTTAGCCATGGTGGCTTTGGTCTAATCCATTGTCTAGGTTCAGAAGGAGGTAAAATTGGATAGGCCTGACTTACTTCTTGTTCCACCAACTTAGCTAAGAACCAATCTTCTGAATCCTTGTAAGCCTTTTTACTAGATTCCATCATTGAGAAAGAGGTTCCTTCTATTCTTTCTTTATTTCTGTTTTTCCATATAGTCCACACTACCCATGGAAAGTATCTTCTAATCTCTTTGTCGATCTATCCTTTTATCCTCCATTGCTCGTATAAGATGATCAAAATTCTAGTACAAAGCAGATTCATGGAATCCAAATTCTGGTGTTGGTAAGTTTGCTAATGCCCATTGTTGTCTTGATTTTTGGTAGTTTCCAGTTCCCACCCACAAGCATCACATCTCAAGTCAAGTTTTATTCCTTTTTTCTGCAAGTTCTCAGCTGATGGCAGGGCTTCTCTAAGGGCTCTCCACATGAAGTTTCTGGTTTTCAAGGGAGATTTCAATTTCCATATCATCTGTCTCAAAGGGTTTATTGAGGGTTGAACCATTTCTTGCTCTATTAATGATTTAAATTTTTTTGAAAGGCCCTTTGGTATCATGTTTTCACTTAGTACTCTCCATGTTTTGTATCTTTCCATATTCAAAAATCTTCTCGTTGGAAGGCTGGTTTGATCTGCAAAATATGGTCCGCATCTGCCTCATAGAACAACTCCCTAATCAAGTCAGAATTCCAGGTATGTGATTCAAAATTCATAAGATCATGAACTCTTAGATCTAAGTTAATGCTTGGGAGTTTAATAAGAGGGTTTCTACGTGTGTCAATGTTCAACCAGTTCCCTGTCCAAACATTAGTGTTGTTTCCATTCCCAATCTTTTTTGTAAGCCCTTGAGTAAGTAGATCTCTGCCAAATAAGATGCTTTTCCAAGCATATGAGGATTTTTGCCCTGCAATAGCATTTAGAAAGTTTTGATTTGGGTAATATCTACTTTTGAGAAACAACGCACATAAACTCTTCTCATTTGTAGTTAATCTCCAAGCTTGTTTTTCCAATAAAGCTTGATTGAAAAATTGTTTACCTTTAAGATTTATTCCTCCTAATGCTTTAGACAAACATAACTTCTCCCAAGCCATCCAATGTATCTTTTTATACCCTCCTCTGCATTCCACCAAAAGGATGACATAGCTGAAACTAAACTCTTACATGTAGACTTAGGAATTTGAAAGCAACTAATTGTATAAACTGGTAACGAAAGAGCCACAACTTTAAGCAGAACCTCCTTTCCACCTTTAGATAGAAGTTTAGTGAACCAATTTGAAAGTCTAGATTTTAGCTTCTCTCTGAGAAAAGTCAGCAGCTTTATCTTATAACCTGTGAATGCTTCAGGAAGACCCAAATAAACACTTGTTCCACCTTCTTTCCAAAAGTGATGGAAGATCTAGAGCAATTTATAGTCTGCCCAGATGCTACTCTATAAGCTTGGAGAATGTTTGATAATTCTTGAAAATTCTTCTTTGTTTTCTTTGGTTATGAACAAAGTGTCATCTGCAAACAAAAGGTGGCTAATTTGTGGTCCTTCTTCTGTAAACTGAATTTTCCTTGAATCAATCTTTCTCTTTCTGCTCTTCCTAAAGCATTTAATAATCCTTCCGTACATATGACAAACAAAAAGGGAGAAAGAGGATCTCCCTGTCTCAACCCTCTCTTGGGCTTAACCATTCCAAAAAGTTGATTATTGATTGGTACCGAGAATGTAACTGTTGAGATGAAAAACATTATCCATTTCACCCATTTCTTGTGAAAACCCAACTTTAGCATCATTTTCTCTAAATAAAACCATTCCACTCTGTCATATGCTTTTGACATATCTGATTTGATAGCCATGAATTCTTCTGAAATCTCTTGATGAGCCGAAAGGCTATGCACTATCTCATGGGCAATGAGAATATTATATGAAATAAGTCTGCCTGGTACAAAGGCTGATTGTGTATCTGAAATCAGAGATTGTAACCATGGTTGGAGCCTTTTAACCAGAATCTTTGTCACCACTTTGTATAGGACATTACATAAGCTTATGGGCCTTAGATCAGTCATTTCCATAGGGTTTGGTTTCTTAGGAATTAAACACAGATGTGTAAAGTTCCATTCNTTAAAAAAAAAACTCTTCACCTCTCTAATAACTTGAGGTCCAACCACATTCCAATTAGATTGAAAGAAGAAACATGTCATTCCATCAGAACCTGGTGAACTTGTAGGGTTAATATAAAACATGGCCATTCTGATTTCTTGNTGATCTGTAACTTGCTTGGTTAGTTGTTGATTCATTCTATCAGTGACTTTTGCTTGAATTCCTTGTACAAATTCATAAATGTTCAGCATATTATCATATTCAAACAGCTCTTTGAAGTAGTCACAAGCTATATTACCTTTTGATGCTTCATTTCTGTTTGTGTGACCTTTTTGTCCTTTAAAGATTCAAGGTACATTCTGGATCTTTGAGCGTTTACAGATTGGTGGAAAAAACTTTGTATTCGAATCACCTCCTTTAAGCCATTTCTCTCTTGACTTTTGTTGCCAGTGCATTTCCTCCTCTCTGTAAGCTTGTTTCAGTTCCTTTTTAATTTTAAAAATCTTTGAGAATTGTGGTAAAGAAGCCTTTTGTTCTTGTTCCAGTAAGATTTGCAAAGACTGCATCTTGTCTAAAGCATTAACATTATTATTCTTCTTTCATAGGCTAATCTCTTTCCTTGCTTCTCTTATGTTGAATGCCACTGAATGAGTATGATGGATTGGAGTTGATAACCAAACTCTCTGAATAATATTCTTCACCTCAGCATTATGAAACCATTTCCTATCATACCTTAAAAGGCCTTTAAAAGAACCCATGTTACCTAGTAGATTGACAAGAATTGGTTTGTGATCCGAACCTCTTTTTTCAAGAAAGGTTTGACATGCAGCTGGATACATATCAGACCATTTTTTTGTTGGCAAAACATCGATCCAATTTTCATTGAATCCATTGTTTACTTCTCATTCCTGCCCAAGTAAAACCATCTCCATGTGATGTGAGTTCCTTCATTTTACAACATTTTATCATATCACCAAAAGTTTGATATTGTTTAGGATCCCTAACTGGACCACCTTTTTTCTCCCCTCCATGTAGAAGATCATTAAAATCTCCTATCAAACACCAAGCTTCTGATCTTATTGTGCCTATTCTGGATAATCTTTCCCATAACCAGCCTTTCAATTTGCCATAGGGGTCTCCGTATACAAAGGATACAAAAAACTTATCATCACCCCACATAATACTTAAATCAATAAGATACTTATCCGAATTAACTAATATATTATCTTTCCAAAAAACAGCCAAACCACCTTTTAGCCCTTCAGGGTTTACTACAAAAGAGTTCTTATAACCTATACTTAACTGTACATCAACAACATTAATATTGGAATTCTTAGTTTCCATTAAAAACATAATCTCAGGGAAATACATTTTTCTAAGTTCCCTGAGTCTCGGAATTGTCAATTCATGAGGCTTGCCCAATCCTTGACAATTCCAACTTAACATACTCATGGGGCTTGGGACAATCTACTTGAGATTGTCCCTTTCTTAGCTTGAGGTCTCTCATCCTCTTTCTTGGCATTACTTGTCCTTCCTTTTCTTTTATTTGATCTTGATTGTCTTGGATTTGGTTCCAACAAAGGATCTTCAGTTCCTTCTTTGAGCTCCACAATCATAGGCTCTCTCTTGTGCTTAGGAGGTCTTCTTCTTTGGTAAGGTCTTTTAGTTTTTATCCCGGATGGGCCTGAATCCATAGATTCAAACCTGAAAACCTGTTGGATCAGCAGTTGAGTGACTTTGACCTTCCATTCCTCTGTGATATGTCAGATACTTAAATGGCACCATACTCAAGTTCTGGTTTTTTCCTGATTGTCCTGCCTGGATGGCTGAAGCCATGAGTTTTTCTGGTCCTTTATATAATAGTTAGTTATACAAAGGAAAATTGTGTAAAATCGCCTAAAACATTTAGAATATAAAATATATAATTTCCAACATAAGCAGATAAGCTTCAAAAAGTAACTATTAATTTAGTCTATTACATATCTATCAAAATCTATACTATTAAAGGGATAGCATATTTTTCAAGAAGTCAAAATAAATATGATATTTACGGAGAATACCATTGGGTTAAAGATTTTTTTTGAATAAACAAAAAAAAATCGCAAGGGTATTTTGGTCAAAAGAAAATTCAGAAACACGGGGATATGTTATTGGGTGGGTTTTACCCGGTTTTTTTTACTAAATCGTTCCTAATGTCTTGAGTTTGATTCTCATTAATGTATTTTGAGAACACAAAATGTTTTATTGGTATTTTTATGGCAAAATTTAACAAAAATACGAGCGCATCTTTGTAATGGGCTGGTTTTGGCCCAGAATTTATTTAAACTTTAATTGATTTCTTCAATTCGAATAGACAAAAATGATATTTTTCTGATTATAATTATTGACAACAATTTCATTATTTCGAATGGCATAAAATGATTTTTCATTCTAAACTAATTTTTGGCATCATAATAGTATAGATTAATGTTCATTTTCTTAATCGTAACAATAAAATATTTTTGTTATCTTATCTAATTAAATCAGATATATATATCTATGGATAGTATCATATATTTACTAATCTCAACAATAAAATCTTTATCAACTAAAACCCTAATCGAAATCTTGCTTTTATTTTCCTATAAATAAGGAGAAGTTCGTCCATTTTTTAAACACACTATATCGAAATATTTTATAGAGGTTTTGTACGCTTGGTACATAATATTATACCAATGTTTGCATCGAAATTTTGTATACAACATATTTATGATCCTTTATCTTTCTATATGATTTTTCTTAGATCTAATAACAATTAGATTCATATTTTCATCGATTTGTTATACATACTTTTACTGATCTTATATCTTATTTTTTGTTTAAATGATTACTAATATTATTATTTTTATTTAGATAATGTGTCCAACATCCAATATAAAGAGGAAATGTATCATGATTGAAGAGCCTAAGGTATCATCCGAAATTTTATGAATACTGTATTTTTATACTGTAGTAAATATTAATTTTAATAATAACAACATTTTTTATAGAAAACGAGTCCATCTTTGAAAGACAAAGAAAAAGGCATCCTAATGGAAGAAGCTATTCAAGATGAATCCAAGATATTTTCGATAGGATTTTTCTTAAATATAACAACAATTAGATTCATGTTTTAATCGATTTGTTTTTTTTTTGTCACCAACCATATTTTATTCATACCGAAAGTAAACGGTTACAACATAGAGAGCAATATTGGACATATCCAAATTTGCAAGCAAAAGAGTCAAATGTAATCAAATGACTTAGGTTCAAAATACGATAGATAAACACAAGCAAATCTTGATAAAGAGCTAGGAGCAAGATGAAACAACTTAATGTGATTAAGCACTTGGACAACTCAAAGTTTCTCGATGCTTCCTCAACTAACTTGTAGCACGTCACCTTATGTCGTGACTTTAAAAGACCAATCCCAATCGTGATTCTTACCAAAGTGAGTGACCATGCATCTTCCGATCCCGACGAGACCATTACACAAGAATGCAACAAGGTTAAGCAAATGGAAATCCCCTTTGGTTCGAAAACCATATGAAGTCTCACTCTCAAAGAGAGGGAGGAACAAAAGCCAATTTTCTCTTCACTCGAACAATCTCTCCTTGCCCCGGCAGAAGGAAAATTGAATAGAAGTCTCTTCACTTAAGAAATCTAAGGGACTGGCCATGAAACACGTAAAGAGATTTCGTACGGCCACCAAAACGATAACTCGACATGTGAATCTAACAAATATCAAGAGATTAAAACAATCAAAGACTTCGATACAAAATGTTGTTAATCGATTTGTTATACATACTGTTAATGATCTTATATATTATTTTTTGTTTAATTATATAATATAAATCGTTAATGATTACTAATATTATTATTTTTATTTAGATAATTTGTCCAACATCCAATACCAAGAGGAAAGGTATCATGATTGAAGAGCCTAAGGTATCAACCAAAATTTTGTGAATACTGTATTTTTATACTTTAGTAAAGATTAATTTTATGAATCTAAGGTATTTTCAAATTTGATAAATAAAATATTTGATTAATCCACTAATTTAACTTTTTTCTCCAAATTAGATCAACAATGAAAAAAGGATGTTAATGAAAGAAGATCTTACACACTATTGAAAGGTTTGTTTAATATGTTTTGGATTAAAATTATTATTTAATTATTATGTACAATAATAATTAAAAGAAAATATATTTTTTGTTAATAAACTA
>OVAV01001150.1:0-14232 GCA_900406375.1 Iberis amara | reverse complement strand
ATAATAGGGTATCTTATGTATATCTATTACAATTACCCTTTTAAAAGTATATATAATCCAGAATAGGGTTGTCAATTCTTTTTCCCATCAACATATATTGTTCAAACTTTTTTCATCCAAACTTTATGGGTGAACTTATTTGCACCTAAATTATTATTCTGCTTTACAAAACCACCTAAACTATTTGATTTGATTTATTTTTCCATGATTAATTAAAATTATTAATTACGTTATTAGCTTAATAAATTACAACTTAAAATTACGATTGGGACACTAAACACAATTAACCAAATTAACCCAAAATTAAATAAGAAGAAATCGATTTGAGTTTTATTTTAAGGATTATGGTTTATAGAGTTGTGTCATTATTCTTATAAATCTCTGTTGTTCTGTTGATGAATTGGATATGGACTATCAATTATATCCTCTTGATATCAACATCAAAAGCATCACCTCTGATCAAATTCCTCTGACCAGGAACCAGCAAACTAATGCTTAAAGATTGGAAATTTTTGACTCTTCTATTGTATTATTTGTATTTGTAGACAGGGAAGAGACAAGTCTTCTTCTTGCTTGCTTCGAGATCTTGAGGATTCTTCTTATACCCAATGTGAAGCCATAATATGTTTTTGTGTATACATATTCTGAGTGGTTATAGTTACTAAAGTGATTTTAATTTATTAGAATGTGTCTGCTAAAGATCAACAACAATAAACAAAAAATGAAGATGCATGCCTATAAGACGAGTGACGCCGTTTAGCCATAGCCTTTTTAGGATTATGGTTGATCCCTCTTTAGAAGCAACAAAACACGTCAATCTGGTTTTGCTTATGTTTATAAGAACAACATAGAGTTATAAGAACAATGGCACAATTCTATGAACCCTAATCCTAAAAAGAAAATCCAAATCGATTTCTTCTTCTTTACATTTGGGATAGTCTGGTTAATTGTGTTTACTGTTCCAATCGCAATTTTAAGTCGCAATTTATTAAGTTAATAACACAATTACTAGTTTTAATTAATTAGGGGAAAATAAATCAATCGAGTAGTTTGAGTGGTTTTGTAAAGCAAACTAGTAATTCGGGTGCAATTAAGTTGATCTGTGAAGTTTAAGTGGAAAAAGTTTGAACAATATATGTTCCGGAGGGAATAAATTGGCAGCCCTCCAAAATATGAGAGATATTTGTATATATGAAATGATAAATAATGTTTTGTGTAAAAGTTTGGATGATTACTATAATCGTCCATGTGATTATGTTAATTTTGTCTTCAAGTCGTAATGTCACTTTTTTGTTTGCAGTATTATATATGTTTCCATCCGTACATGGTGGAATTAAAGAATAATAAAAGATATAAACTGAAATTTTGGAGAAGATGAAGCCAAACTTCCAGAAGAGAGGGTACAAAAGTTTATAACAAAACGTAAGAAATTTCCATTGTCACTATAAAGTTTTAAGAAAATTGAGATTTAATGTCATGTTGACACAATGTGAATTTTCATTTTGCACATTTTGTTTGCTTTTGTTATTTTCATTTGTGACGATTTTTATAAAATTGGAGAATTTTTCCAAGCTAAGTAATTCTTTCGAGTGTGATAAAAAAAAAAAAGTAATCCTTTCGACTAAAATAGAGATATTAATTAAGTTTTAACTATTCTCAGGAGATGTTGTAAGAAGGTTAATCTGATGATAAATTCTTATGAAATTGAAAAACTCGTTAAAATTTAGCATGTAATTTTAGAGAAAGACGTGTGATATAAAGAGCAATTTAGCATTCCATATTACAGACGCTCACAAAAATAAAGAAAACAACAACGAGATAAGAAGTCTAGAGCAAAACTAAAACATGAGATATAATTTTATTCCATTTTTTTTGCTTAAAATGCAAGAAACAACAACACATTCCCAAAAGATGATGCGTCAATGTTAGATTAAAGTTTAAAAATTTACTCCAAATATCATAAGATTCCTTTTCATTTCTTAATCATACAGGTAACACAACACATTCAAAGAAAAATCACGGAGAAAGCACAAAGATATACAAAAATAAATCAACAACAAAAGTAAGAACAAAAAAAAAGAAACTGAAATTTCAATTTCATAAACTTAAGGAAATAAGAGAAAGATCCTCACTCACCCTATGCAACCAAATAACCTGTAGATCCAAGATGGAATATATTCACCGATATGCATCTACAACAATGTTTTGATCATGTATGGCTTATGTTTTGATCATGTTTGCTTATGTTTTGATCATGTATTGTTTTTTTTTCTTTCTTATTATTTACTTTTTCTTTTTTATTTCATCTAATGGTTTACACTTAACCGAGAACTACAAAGGATGAACGAAAACCAAGAAAAAAGATCGAAAGCCAGGCGAAAAAGGAGAAATCCCCGGAGTTAGAAGGCCATAAAAGGAAGATCCTTAAAAAAAACCAAAAGCCAAACTTTACACTAAGGGAACAAACCAAAACAACACACCCAAAAGACCCAAACTAGGAGACCCGAGCGACTGACCAAGCAGAGCGAAGAGTCGGAAATAGCTAGGAAGCTGCTGAAGCACGGAAGCGGAGCCAGGAAGAAGAGGACGGCACACCATTAGAAGCACCCATCTTATTGACAAGACGAAGAAAACAAAGCTTCGGGAAGTCCCATCAACTGAAGACGATAGCAGCAACTCCTGAAACCCAAGCACTGCGAGACAGAAGAGGCCAAACAGAAGACCGAGAAACCAGAAACCACTGTGTGAGCTTGAAACTAAACCAGATGATACTGAGCCCCGCCGAAAGACAGAAAAGAGAGGAACAGAGCTGGCCGAATATTCCCGGTCTACCAGCTAGGCTATCCGTCCTAGTCATTCTCTCCAAACTACTCTGTAGCGAGAAACATAAGACAAATCCAGAGTGAAAAAAAGGCAAACGAGAACCGAGAAATGAAAAAACCTAGCCAACCCAACCGCGGGAAACGTGATACCAAATTTTTCGTAACCCAACGCCCACAAACGATTCAAATCTGCCCAAGCCTAACAGGGACCACGAAGCAACCGAAGAGGCGACAAAGCATACCTGAGAGGAGCCGTCGGCCGAGCTAACCAAGCCACAACCGGAGTTGCGATGAAGCCAAGAACGACCATGGAGGACGCCGAGGAGGGAACCGAGAGAAGCAGGAAAAGAAACGGTGAGGTGGAGCATCGGATACGCTGCAAACAGCAACGGACCACCGCTCCAAGAACCAACCGCCGCCGGAGAGGGAAAAAGAGCACCGCAAATGACCAAAGAAAGAAAGAAAGCCAATGAAAAGCAAAACAAAAGGGACGGTGAGACCGGCGCCGACGACAAGAGGTTGTACGCCGGTCCATGGCGGATCTGGGAATCTTTGATTTCATAGGCGGCAGAGCCTTGTAAAAAACCTTGTAAAAAGATTCTTATTATTTACTTTTTTATTGACTTACTTTTGAGTAAATACTAGACAATGATTATTTAATGTCAAATCAAATCTCTCATAAGAGGGTTTGAATGATAACACCGGATCATATTGTGCAAGTAAAAACATTAGTTCTTTAGTTTCATATATTTTCTTAATCCTAATTATCTTATTATATGTAAAAAAAGATTACATTATGACAAAATAAAAGGTTCAACTGCATTTTTTTTTTTTTTTGTACGTGAGCATTTTTAAAAATATATAAATTCTATCTGCACTACCTTTGGCCAAATTACATTCAGCATTTAACTTTTTCATGAATGGTGAGATGTCACCAAATCTGACCCGCAAAATTTAAATTCTACTTTTTAGGATCTCCATTCATGCCAATAATATATGAAAGATTTTTTTGTCAACTTAATTTTATTAATTAAAGTATAGAACTAAACAATCCACAAAAGGTAGAAAAGATCCCACACCAAGAAATTACAAACTCATGACGGATAACTGACTTCAAAATGAGATAACATAACACATAAACTAATTTAAAGTTTTGAAGAACCACTACCACTATAATGGGAGAAACTAATCTAGGTTTGACACCCAACCTAGAGAATTGAGAACCCTAATATATGAAAGATTTGAACATTGGTTATAGCTATATCTGTTCAAGCTAATGTCTCTTCTAAGTTTTTAATTATAATAAATCACATTTTACCCTTACCACTCAATTGAAGTTACAGAATTATTACATTGATTAGTTACTATACCAGCTCATATGATAATGACATTTTTCCAACTACTGATACAAAAATTGTTTCTTTTCATACATGGTTTATTTTTTTTTAGCATTTTGATGTTGGTTACGTACAGAACCGTGCCTATGTGGAAGGAAAAAAAAAAAAATTTGGTGTAGGGCATCAATTTGGAAAAACAAATTGTTATATTAAATATTATTATAAAATTATTAATATATCTAATATATATGTATGAGGATAAATATCAAGATATGCAATATATCATAATAAATATAGTTAAGTAAGATATGAAATTTTAGTGGGCCAAAATAAGCAAATAACCAATTGATTTTTTTTTTATAAAATAGAAATAATTTTAATTTTGAAAGAAGTGTAAAAATAGTTTTATCTTTATCTTTCTCAAATTGCCCCTCCCGCTTTCTTTTTTCTTTGTAGCCATTTTCTTCTTCTTAGGTCATTTTCTTAGATTCTAAATGTTTAATTTAAGAATTTTGTCGATAACAAAAGTGTTATTTTCCATTCATTTTTAAAATCAAGGTAATCTTTCATTTTACATTTTTTCTCAATTACTTGTTATTTATCAGAAAAAATTTTCAATGTTTTTTTAATATATTATATGTAATTATATGACAGAAAGATGTCTTCAAACGAAAACCACCAACCATCTAAATTTTTTATGTGACTATTCTAGGGACCAATAAACCGGACGGAGCTAAAACCGATTTAAAACTGTTACGAATTAAGTAACTCACGGAGTCGAGTCGAAACTCTTTCCTTAATTCTTTAAATCATCCGTAGTAAGACGGTTTATTGCAATTCAGAATCCCAGGATACAACTGTGTATATCTTTGTTAATCTTTACTCTTAACAAAACCTGATTGAACTTAGTATTCTACGAATACTCTCGAGACAGGAACGAGTATTTATTAGAACTTTGTTTTGTGTTTTTATTTGTTTTTCTCTTCAATATCAAAAACTGTTTTGTTTTCTGATATTGATTTGAGAAGTGGATGAGAAAAAATGAATGATGGAGGAGAGTTATTATAGTGGGTGAATGGGTGAGAGTTGTGAACGGACACACCCGTTCGAACGGACGCACCAGTTCGCAAAAATACACCATTTCACGTAGGGGCATGCCTGTTCGCGTGGAGTATCCAGATTCAACGTATCTGGTTGGCAGCGCAAGTGTCCAGATTCACGAATCTGGTTGGCAGCGCAAGTGTCCAGATTCATTGAATCTGGTGGCAGCGAGATGGGCTTAATTGGAGTGGGCCTGGACTAATTTTTGGGCCATAGATTTATGAAAATGGGAAGAAAAATTTGGGCCCAAATTTCCATAAAAACTTTCTCCAAAAAAAAATTATTAATCGACCTTCCGTCCAAATTCACGAATCTGGTTGGCAGCGCAAGTGTCTAGATTCATTGAATCTGGTGGCAGCGAGATGGGCTTAATTGGAGTGGGCCTGAACTAATTTTTGGGCCATAAATTTATGAAAATGGGAAGAAAAATTTGGGCCCAAATTTCCATAAAAACTTTCTCCAAAAAAAACTAATCGACTTTCCGTCCAATCGACCCTACGACCCGAGCCCGTGCCGAGCGGGCGGTGGCGGCGGCGCGCGCGTGTGTGGTTCTCCTCTCTCACTTGCACCATGCATAGTGTCATTTGCTACTCACTTGTAAACATAGCATGAGTAGACTATATATATATACCTCTTGGAAACACTTCTCCCAAGCAATATGGGACATATTAACTTTGGTTTATTTGTTGACTTTTGTGTGTTCAACTAACACCCTTTGACCTCACATTTCTCATACAATTTAACTCCAATTTTATCATTTTAATATTCAAAGTTATAGTCCAAACTACAACCTTTCCAATGTAATCATAATCCAGTGATTCCGTGCAACAACTTTGCCGGAAAACTCGCCAGAAAAGTGACGGAAGTCACTGTTACAAAATTGAGTTCCAACAACTATGACTTTTATTAAGACAAACATTTTTATGAATTGGGGCATATATTTTTTAATTGCTTTTGAAAATTTTTTATGCTCACACGGCTCTGGTTACGTAGATTTTTATTCAATTTTTTTGTTTGAGAAACCTATTTTAATTAAATTTTTTGGCTTATTTGAAAATAATTACCTTCACTTCTGTAGTTTTATAGTAATTTTAAATAATATATAATATAAGTATTAATGGCCAAAATCTGAGGGTTTTTTTGTCACTGTCAACACATTAATTACAAATTCTTCGTTTTAGTTTTAGTTACAACCTCTCTTTCTTTGTTTTTTGTCAACAACCTCTCTAAGAACTTCTTTAGCAATAGCATTACATTCTGCCACAAAGGAGATAAACTTAAAAGCAATAATAGCATAGGCCTAATATCAGCAACTATACTAGTATCATCATTGTTGAGCATTTACGTAACTACGTTACTTGATTTTGAGGTTCATACAAATTTATTTGAAATTCAGTTGTTTTGGTCCATATTTGGTGAATTGTTCTAATGTATTCTTTTATATAATGTTCTATTTTTTCTATACTAATTATTTTCCATACTTTTTTGATAAGACATTTCTCCATATTTGTTATTTAACTGTCAATACTCACTAGCTCTTGACCCATGCTATGCACAAGTGAATATACTTGGTGATTTTGCTCAAATGTTATATTTGAATCTCTATGTACTTGTAATGTGTGTGATATGGCTAATGAATAAATTCACTCCTACGATTGTAAAATATTACTACAATTTATATTGTGGTTTACATATGTAACCTTGTTAGGTTTATGTGTATCATACTCAAACTCAAACATATTGGGAAGAACTCGCAAATCTCCAGGTTACAACAAGAACAGTTGAAGATCATGTTGCTGAAAAAGAGACTAATCGAGTGATTGACTTCCTAATGAGACTGAATGAAAGCTATGATAACATCAGAGGTCAGATCTTAATGAAGAAGACTTTGCCTAGTCTCTCCGAAGTCTTTAATATCTTAGATCAAGATGACTCACAGAGATCTTCTCGGATTGTTCCAACAAGTGGTGTAGAACCAGCTGCATTTCAGATTTCTTCTCGGCCTAAAGGAAGACCTGTTTGTACTTTTTGCTCCAAATAAGGCCACACTGTTGATAAGTGTTACAAAAAGCATGGCTATCCTCCAGTATATAAACCAAAACGCAAACAACAGGCTTCTATCAATCTGATTCAGAATGTTGACTCAATAGGCTCCACTGATTATGTTACTGCTCCTGCTCAGTCTCAATCCGAGAACACTCTTTCTCTCTCTCCAGATCAGCTCCAACAGTTTATTGCTTTCTTCAGTACTCAGCTCAACAATCACTCTCTTACACCATCTTCTGAAGGTCTCCCAGCTTCGACTTCTGCTGTACCATCCACTTCTAAAGTGCCTGGTACTTTCATTTCTCTCTATTCTTCTTACTTTCCTGGCATGCCTTCTATTTTTACTGCTGGAGATGCATTAATTTCTAAGGACTCATGGATTATTGACTCTGGAGCTACACATCACGTTTCTCATACGCTTCTCTTTTTACATCCATCACCTACCTCACCAATACCTTTTTTAAATTGCCTTCTGGAGAGCATTGTTGGTCTAGTTCCAATTACACTTAGTAACAAGATTACTTTAGAAAAATTTATGTTTATTCCAACCTTTAAGTTTCATCTTTTGAGTGTTGGTTGTCTTACTCGTGATTTGAACTCCATCATTAGTTTCACTCTCACTGTGTGTTTTATACAGGGTCTTACACAGGCATTGACGATTGGGAAGGGTAAACGTGTCTCAGATCTTTACATTTTAGATCATTCTTCTTTACTTTCTGCATCTGTTCTAGGTACCTTCAATGCTGTCTGTTCCTTTTCTAAAACTAGTCTTTATATGTGGCACTTTAGACTTGGTCACCCATCATTTGATAGGATGAATGTTCTTTCTGATAGTTTCGATGTTTCCGCTTCAGCCAAGCATAATTCACATTGTGATATATGTCATGTAGCTAAACAAAAACGTTTGTCTTTTCCAAAGCTTAATAAAATGAGTTCATCATCTTTTGATATTTTGCATATTGATGTTTGGGGTCCTTTCTCTGTTGCTACAAATAAGGGTTTAGATATTTTTTTACTATAGTTGATGATTATAGTAGAGCTACCTGGGTATATTTGTTTAAAGCTACCTGAAACTCCCCAGCAAAATTCCATTGTGGAATGTAAACACCAACATATTCTTAATGTTGCCAGGGCTTTATTGTTCCAATCTCAAGTTGCTCTTTCTTTTTGGGGAGACTGTGTCCTTACTGCAGTCTTCCTCATCAACAGATTACCCTCCCCTTTATTTGGAAACATTTCCCCTTTCCAGCATTTAACTTCAAAACCTCCAGATTATCAATTCTTGAAAACCTTTGGATGCTTACGTTACAGAAGTACATCAACACAGGGACGTACCAAATTTGCTCCTCGTGCTAGAGACTGTGTTTTTCTTGGCTACCCAGCTGGCTTCAAAGGATATAAGTTGCTGGACTTAGAAACTAATGTCATCTCTGTTTCCAGGCATGTCCTTTTTCATGAACACATCTTTCCTTTTGCTGCATCCTCTCTTCCTACTGCAGTGAAAGCTTTCTTTCCTACTCTTGCAAAATCCAGTGATGATTTTCCCTTAGCAATCATACATTCAGATGTTACCTCGCCTTTGGCAAAATCATCTTCTGATGAAAGTCTGCCTTCTGCAGTTCCATCCCATAGACATAGAAAATCACCTTCCTATTTGCAAGATTATTTGTGCAATTCTTCTCACTCTCTTTATCCTTTGTCTGCTTTTCTCTCTTATGATAAGCTATCTCCTGTTCATTTGTCTTTTGTCAACTTTATACTTCAAATTTCTGCTCCCCAAACTTTCACATAGTCTAAGAAATCTAAGGAGTGGTGTAAGGCAGTGAATGAAGAGTTTGATTCTTTAGAGGCTTTGAATACTTGGGAGTTATGTTCTTTACCTGAAGGGAAAACCAGTATTGGTTGCAAATGGGTTTTTAAACTTAAGATGCTAGCTGATGGCACTATAGAGAAGTGTAAAGCCCGTTTGGTTGCTAAGGGATACACTCAACAGGAGAGGGTGGACTACGTTGATACCTTTTCTTCTGATGCCAAAATGGTTACAGTTAAGATGATCCTTGCTCTTGCTGCTAAACAAAATCTCTTTTTGCATCAATTTGATATCTCAAATGCCTTTTTGAATGGGGATTTGACAGAGGAAATTTACATGCGTATACCACCAGGATATACTGCACGTAAGGGGGACTCTTTGCCTCCTAATGTTGTCTTACGGTTGCGTAAGTCCCTTTATGGCCTTAAACAGGCATCAAGGCAGTGGTTTATCAAGTTTTCGACAACCTTGGCTGCTCTTGGTTTCTCCAAAATTCATCAAGATAATACTCTTTTCTTCAAGCAGCATTCTGATCATTTCTTGATTGTGCTTGTCTATGTTGATGACATCATTATTGCTAGTAACATGGACTCTGTTGTTTCTGCTTTTATTGCTCAACTTCAGGGCCATTTCAAGCTCAGAGACTTGGGTCATCCTGAGTACTTTTTAGGTCTGGAAATAGCAAGATCATCCAAGGGTATTAGTTTATGTCAACATAAATATGTCATGGAGTTGTTATCTGATGCAGGCTTGATGGGGTGTAAACCTTATTCTATTCCCATGGATCCAAGCAACAAGTTGTCCTCATCTTCTGGTACACTTTTACCTGATGCAGAATCTTATCGTCGACTTATTGGCAAGCTGATGTACCTCACCATCACTCGTCCAGACATCTGCTTTGCTGTTAACAAGCTCTGTTAATTTGCTTCTGCTCCTCGTTCTGATCATTTACAAGCAGCTCATCGTGTTCTGCGTTATCTCAAGGGTTCAATTGGCCAGGGCTTATTCTATTCTTCTGATCTAGACATTCAGGTGAAGGCTTTTTGTGACAGTGACTGGGCTCAATGTCCAGATACCAGGCGTTCTGTTACTGGTTTTTGCATCTTTCTGGGTGATTCTTTAATCTCCTGTCGTACAAGGAAGCAATAGGTTGTTTATAAGTCCACTACAGAGGCTAAATATCGCTCTCTCTCTGATACAGCTTCTGAAGTTCTCTGGCTTTCTCGTATGCTTGATGAACTGCATTTTCCTTCTCCTTCTGTCCCTGTTCTGTATTGTGACAGCACTGTTGCCCTACATATTGCCAAGGACCCTGTTTTTCACAAAAAGACGAAACATATTGAGTCTCTTTGTCACTCTGTTCGTGACAAGATTGATGCTGGTCAACTGTGCACTCTTCATGTAACTTCGAAGCATCAACTAGCTGAGGGTACCCACTAGCTGATTCAATGACAAAACCCCTTTATCCTACTCTTTTTAGAGATCTTATGTCCAAGATGGGTCTAGTGAATATTTTGACACCATCTTGAGGGGACTATAAACTAATACATTTGTATATTAGTTAGTTAGTGGTTAGTTAGGAGTTAGTTAGCTTAATTAAACTCTATATAAACAAGTGTACAGTGACCATTTTACAATCAATGAAACATTTCTCTATTCATTTGTTTCTACTAACATTTAGGCCTCTAAAATGGCTTGCTCTTTTTGGCTGATGAAATCAAATTCCTCCTCTCATCTTTCCAAAGCTGGCGGTGACATAATGAATCATTATCATCAAATCAAGGAGTCTTTGAAATTGCCAAAAGTGTGGTCACGGATAAAAGACTTGAATCTTATATGGTTGTGTTTTACCCTCTTTGGCTCAAATCTATTTTTGAATATGAGAAACAGTTCTCTCTTCTTCTTTTTTGTCATGAGAAACAGTTCTCTCTTAGATAGCTTCTAGTTTTCCTCTTCCTTTTTTTTGGTGTTTATCTCTCTTTTTGTTTTAACTAGATCTTTCTTTTGTCATAGCTAGAACCGGTTTTTTCCTCTTTTGGTATGTTTGGTTTCGATGATTTCTAATTCGGTTCTCTTATTATTATACTATTCAGACGGGAAAAAAAAGAGAAGAATTTAGAAAATTGCAATTAGTTGAGAACATGGATGAAACAGTTCAGATATCCATACTATTTCATGATAACTGAATATACTAAATATGCGAAAATATTATTTGGATTCAAATTCAGAATAACCAGATATCTAACTTTCATATATATTTTTTTGAAAAGTCAGATTATCTAAATCTAATTTTTTTAATTATTGTTAAAATTTTAATGGAAAATTTTTTGAAAATAAATTTTATTTATTAAATAAAAATATTAAATTAATCGTTAATTAAATTTAAATTATTTTTATTAAGATATAATATTTAATATATTGTATAATAAATAGAACTTCACTATTTTTTATTAAAATAACATAACATAATATATTTAATATATATAAGTCAAAATCTAGATAGCCGAATTTCAAAAAAATTTACATTTTCAAATATCAAATTTGATTCGTCCAGATCCTAAATTTTACTATCCAAGATTCATATTCATACTCATCAAATATATGGATTTTTGAAACATATCCCATGAATTTCATATAATAAATCTTATCCTAGTTTGGAAATAAATAAATAGGAAATTTCAGACACAAAAGTATAATGAAAAAATAAAGATGAATTCCATGAAATAACACACTCTCAAATGTTCCAAAATACCATTAAACTGGTCATCTTCAAAAAATATCATAAACATAAAAGTTAAATTTTAAGGATTTAAAAATTTAAATTTTTGGATTTGAATTCACTGCTTAGAATTTACTCATTTAGGTTTAAGTTTTGAAGAGAGAATAGTTTAGTTTTGGAGGTTTATAGTTTAATTTTAAGGTTTTAAAACTATTATAAATTATTTTTGGAACAAAAATTGTTTGAGGTATTTTTAAAACATTTTAAGAGTGGTATTTTCAGAAAATATTTATTTTGTAGTTTTTGTAGAATCCCCAAAAATAATTATAAAAAACAGAAAGAAATTTTAAGCCTAACACATAGCGAAGGAAATAAAAAGTCATCCAAGACACATAGTGGGTGTTATTATATCTCTCATTTTGTATCAACTTTGTACCACTTATTATTATCCTTATGGACAGTGTCGTCCCAAGGTATCTAGAGGCCAAAAGCAAATTTAACACATGACTAATTTAAAAAAAAACAACTATTGACAGCTATAATTTACTTTTAAATAAAAAACATACTCAAAGCTACAAAAAATTGGTTACATAAGTATTCTTTAAAAAAAAATTATATACATGGCGTAGAGAAAAAATTAGTAATCATTATGGAAGAATAATATAAACAACAACAAAAAAATAAGTGTTTGTGGTCTAGTTACCACACTTGAGGAGTAATATGTTGGTCCAGGCTAAGGATCAATTCTCCAGAATTACGAATCATTTTTCTTTTGTGCCACACATGTGTGTTACACATGTCTAGCAAGAAAACAAAAAAAAAGAATTATTTCTCCAATAAAACAGAAAACTTGAGTTTGAAGGTGTTTGGCTGTGTGTATTATACAAAAATCAGTATGTCGTAACTGCAGAAACTAGACAAAGAACTTGGAGCCTCTTTTTTTTTTGTTGTATTTGCAGTACAGAGAACTTGGTGTTCTATTATGGCGTGGTTTCACACTTGAAGAATTTGCAAACCAGTGTTTTGAAAACAAATCTGATTATGGAAAAGGCAGGCATCATCCTGTCCATTATGGCTTCAACAAGCTCAATTACTTTACTGTTTCAGCTACAATCGCGTGTGCAATCACATATTTTGGGGAAGGTGGCACCAGTGAGCTATATAACAAAACTTGGTCTGTTTTGTTAAGTCAAGATTGGATTTTCAGAACTTGCTAACATCATAATGGGTCATGAACTTTGCTTACTTTCCAGACTTTAAGATTTTATGTATCACAATAGTTATTATAAGTGAAACTCTCAGTTGAATAGTAACATCAAAATAATGTTTCTGGTAGGGAGATTTCCACGGTGCATTGAAGTTTGTAGCAGTCATGGAAGCACCTGTTTTATTTATTTGCCTCAAAAATGGATGGGCAATAAGCCAATAAGCACTCCTACCTCATATCAAAATCGCCGTAACTCTTTTTCTTTTGATGATTTTCAGTCGTTTAAGTTTTCTTTTTTAAAATCTGATGGATTTTCCTCTGCTTTTGCAACCACAATGACCAACATGTGATGGTGTGTGGTGAAAGGCCGTGCCTATAGAATTTGAAGTATACGTGTCGATGGAAAGGACGCGCTTGCTATGTACAGTGCGGTGCATACGACTCATGAAATGGTAATTCGAGAGCATAGCCAATCTCATTGAGGTAATTTTGATGTGATTCTGTTGTATACAATAATAGGTAACACTGCAACATGAACAACCTCAAATCCACTTTTGTGAGCTAGGCCTTAACGTACCGCGTTGGGTACCATTCAACATCCGATGATTCCACTAGGTACCGGTCTGCATATGAGATAGAGTAGTGGAACAAAGAAATACACCTCCTATCTAGGAGTAGGAAATGGATTGAACATGTTTTTAGATGTCTATGATGTCCCTCCTCCTAACCAAATCAGTACTGTTAGTAATATCTACAATTTTTTTTATAATAGATAGTACATATAACTAACTTTATCCATCTTTACTAATCAAGTTTGGATGTTTTTTTATAATATAATTTCATATTTGTAAAAATAATGTCAAAACACAAAATTATAAAATATATTTGATTTTTTGGAGAAAAAAAATTAACATAAATATGGTTAAAACCTTCATTTGAATTTCTAAAAAATAAATTAACATAGGTTTATTTATAAAACCCAAAAATTTCAAAAATAGAATAACAACTGTTTGTTTCGAACACACGAACTCGGGTTTTTTGGTACTTGAANATATATATATATATATATATATATATATATATATATATATTAGTGACTTGGGTCAAAACAACGCGAATCGGATCTTGGTTGGATCCGTGTGTTAAGATATATAGTAATTATATCCGAAAATTATATTTTAAAATATTAA
>OVAV01001149.1:0-14236 GCA_900406375.1 Iberis amara | reverse complement strand
TCCGACGAGAACCGTAAAAATCGCCTAAACCGTAAAACGACCCAACAAGGCCTGGAACACGATAACGGCCGACTTATGATTTCAGACGAGAATCGAGCCCCAAGTGCAATGACGGTCGAAGATTCTCCTACAAGCCAAGAAGAAATGGAAGAAATCCAGAAAAAGAAGATTTCTGTAGAAGGATCAATCAAGAAAGGAAGATTTCCACATAAGGACGAAAGACGTAAAAGGAAGATGGATCAATCCTAGAGCCTATATAAGAGAGATGAAGAGAAGCAGCAGGGACACGTTCAATTCACGTTCTTTTCTCCGCACCAAAATACTTAGGGTTTTTAGATTACTTTTTCGTTTTTGCTAGTGAGCTGCAACTCAATTAGGTTATTCATAGTCTCTGTCGTTAGTTATAGGATACTCGCCGACTGTTTTTATGGCCGAGGCTATCACTTGATTGTAACACACTCACGAGATTTGGAATAAGATTTCTTTTACCCTCTTTCATATTCTTAAATTCGTTTCCGTATAAGTTATTTTCGTACTTTAATCTTTTTATGTTTGACTCATATAAATCCGGGATCTCTGGAAAGTTAGAGTTCTCTCTAATTTTCCGTAACTAATGGAAATCGACAGTGCGAATTTCGGTTCCCACAGTTTGGCACTAGAAGGAGGGGACAAGCGATTTCTTTTACGTCCAACGACAAGTTCAGACATGTCTACCGAAAATGAAAACAACCAACCAGCTCGTGATGGTCTTCCACCAAACGAAAACGTTGAACAAACTCCGCCAATGAACGTCACCGCAGTCAACGCTGACGCAAACGCTGCGGCTTTCGAGGAGATTAAGAAGATGTTCTCGACTCTCGAAAAGAAGTGGGAAGAACAAGACAAACTAACAAGCTCTCTCGCAAAAATAGGTCAAACCCCTAACTGCAAAAACTAGAACCATCCTCCCGCGCGGAACGACTAGGCTCTACGGGAGAAGACTCGAGTTTGCGACTCCGCTCGACAGGACGCAAAACACGTAAAAAAAACCATCGGGACAAAACCCTGACGAAACAACTCCTGATGCAACTCAAAAAACCACCAACGACCTTCCGTCTCTAGATGGGAAACAGAAGAAAACGAGGCTAAGCGAATCAACTTAGAGTCCAGCGAACAATCCGATTCTTCGGATGAGGACTCGACATGCACCCAAGAAGAAGAAGAAGATGCTCGGCTCGAAAAGACCACCAGTTCGACAAGCCCATGACAGAGGAAGAAGAAAACATCTTCCGGGTAGAACAGGAAACTCTGGCCGAGGAACAGGCTTGGAACATTCGTAACAAATGCCGACAAGTTCCGAAAGCCAACGACGATTACTTCGACGAAATTTGTGATCTCTGCGACTACATCCCGAAAACCGCTGCGGAAGTCCGAGCAGTGAAATCGCAAATCCACCACGCCACCAGTGCGACACCGAAGATTGATCGAATCCTCGAAGAAGCCCAGAAAACGCCATTTAAGGCACGCATCACTAAGGCACGAATCTCCGATCCCGGAAAAATTAAGATCCCTATGTACGGCGGAACCACCGATACGAAATCTCATCTACAAACCTTTCGGATCGCAATGGCGAGGTCTAAACTTAAGGAGGGTGAGAAAGACGCAGGTTTTATCTCCTATTCATCGAACACCTCTAGGGAGCGGCTCTCGAATGGTTTTCCCGATTAAAACGCAATTCCATCGGAAATTTCTGAGAAATCTCTCCGGAATTCCTCAAATACTACTCCATGTTCATGGACAGGAAAACTTCAGATGTCGATCTGCGGAGTTTGAACCATAGGGAGGATGAACCCCTCCGAGATTTCATTAAACGATTCAAGGTCTCAAGAGTCGTCGGGATAAGCGATAAAGTAGTCGTAGACACGCTCCAAAAAACTCTCTAGTATAAATCAAAATTTGTAAAGTGGATAGCCCACGAAAAATTGCAGTCGATCCAATACGCTCTTCATAAGGCCGCAGATTTCATCACCATCGAAGAAGAGATGAAAGTCTTGTCACTGAAACATAAGTCGACGAAGGCGTCCGTGAAAGACGCTCCCTCGGAACAGAAATCAAAAAAGAAAAACCCTCGTAACGATACGTACATCCATCACGAAGGAGAAGATCTTCATAGAGCACATAACTATGCCATCAACCCGTCGTCCGAAAAAGGAAAAACGTCGGGTAATACATGGACTCGAAATGTCTCCTACGACGAAAACAGTTTTTGCGAGTTCCACCAAACAAAGGGTCACTCCACGGCAAACTGCAAAGTCCTCGGAGCAAGGCTAATGGCAAAACTGCTCGCAGGAGAGATGTCAGAAATATCCAGCTTAAACGATCTCCTAAGAGAAGCTAATCGGCAACCTAGGCCAGACTAAGCACCGCCAGGCAGTAACGCACCTCAGGGTCTCCGAACGGAAGGGAAACGCATAAGAGAACTTGAGGACAAAACCAACGACGTCAATCGCCGCCGAGTAAACATGATAATCGGAGGATCGCAATACTGTCAAGTTAGTGTCTCTGCAATCAAAGCTTATCACCTTCTCTTTACATTTTCAGATTTTGGTGCATAATTGATTACTTTCGAGGAAAGCAAAGCTATCGGAATCGATACTCCTCATAGTGATCCTCTCCTAATCGATCTCGTCATAAAAGACCTCAAGGTCGCGAGAATCCTTGTCGATTCTGGAAGCACTGTAAACGTAATCTTCCTCGACACTTTAAACAGGATAGGAATCAAAATGTCTGAAGTCACGCCCACGCCAAAGCCACTCACTGGTTTTTCCGGCACAACGACCATGACTCTCGAAACGATTCAGCTTCCAGTCGTGGCCAAAGAAGTCACCAAAATCGTAGAATTCGCAGTAGTCGACCATCCTGCCATATACAACGTAATCGTCAGAACACCTTGGATAAATTCCATTAAAGCGGTCCCATCGACTTACCACTTAGGCATCAGTTCCTGACGCCCCATGGAATATCCGCAATATGGGGATGTCAGAAACAAGCAAGACTCTGCTTCCTTGCCGAGCACAAACTAAGACGGGTTGAAACGATGCCAGCAATCGAACCCAAATGAGCGAAGAAAACTCAGCCATTAACCAAAAACGCTGAAAACGCTTCGAAAAATTAAGCTCGATAATATTTTATGATACAACTTTCGTAAAATTGACAACGCTTACGAAACGACTCTCGAAAATAAACACAAATCAAATGAACATCCAAACGAAAGCAACAGTTTTTGCTGAGAACATCCGCAAACAAACTAAAACGTTTTTCTACCGAAAGGTTAAAACAAAACCCTTACAGCACCGCTAAAATATCTTCAAGCCCGCGAACATTTCGAGCACGAAACACGACATATCAAAGAAAAATCAATATCCAGCATCGTGGGACGTCGCATACGCCTGAATAACCATATTTCGACAAAAATACCTTCCACGATGAAAATGCCATCTTCGAAGACCAAATAGTCATACACACTAACATCTTCTCGAACACACGTTCTTCGCAAGAACTCAAAACGGTAGCATCTACCGTCATGTTTGTTGCTGATCACAACAAACTTCCGAACTAGCATGAACGCTGTCTACATAGACTTCAAAACCAAGACGAGCAAATACTCGCTCCTATATCAAACCCGTCGATTGGCCCCGACAGACAAACTAGTCACCTAACCTTTCATAAAATTGGTTCTCACACATCCAACACAAGGATAACACCGCTATAAAAACCACAATTTTGGTCAGCACTTCCGAACGACTTAGAAATTATCTTCGGAGAGATACTCAGTTCCCGATCCATGTGAATCTATCGCAGATTCCAATATTGAAATGAAATATGGTTGAAAACGTAAACGGGATACGTAAGCCGGGATTGTTACCGCACCCCCTAAACCTAAGAATAAACCTAGGTCTTGCCCTTAACCTAGCACACTGGTCTCTAACATCTCTAGATATTGTATCAAAAACTGATACGAGATCCCTAAACTTGTGTCGTCGCTCACACACGCAAATCCACATAACTCGGAGATTAGATCTTCCGAAAAACTCGCGTTCGAAACGGATAAGACAAACGTAGCGGCAAATCATAGAACGAAATACGAATTGACTACTCGTAATTTTGTCTTGAAAACTATACCATATATTAACATAAACACGACTTACAAAAGCCGCAAGGAAACTGGGATTTTGAGCCACCTACGGCCAATCCCGACAAACTAAAAACGGGCACACTCGGCCAAAATCTTAATCTAAACAGGGAACACACTCCCTTTATACATAAACTTGCGCTCCTCATGAGACACACTAGAAGCCACAACACAACCACCGCGTCTTCATCACCGCAACTAACGGTCATGACTTCTTCCAAAACAGAGGAAACGGGGATCGGAGCCCGACGCTCCCAAATCCTCTTTTTGATTGGAGAGAAAGAAGACTACGTTTGCACACCTCTTCATATAACCTGAAATCTTGTCCATCTTGGTGTTATACGAATAGTCGGGATATTCAGTACGCCACAAGGTATCCACGGAACCGTGACATTCACGATACTCCTCGAAGGATCGGCACACATCTTGAACTGATCGTTTGGCCCAGTCTAGTCAGAGACGACAAAGTCTAGTCGCCCACGACGAAGTCATATTCCCCAGGACGAAGTCTGGTCGCCCACGATGAAGTGTGGTCCCCCACAACGAAGTCTGACTGTCCACGACGAAGTCTGGTCACCCACGATGAAGTCTGGTCGCCCACGACGAAGTCTGGTAAACCACGACGACGAAGTATGGTAACCCATGACAAAGTCTAGTCACCCACGATGAAGTCTGGTCATCTACGACGAAGTCTGGTCAATCACGACGAAGTCTGGTCGCCCACGATGAAGTCTGGTCGCCCACGACGAAGTCTTGTCGCCCACGACAAAGTTTGGTCACCCACGACAAAGTCTAGTCACCCACGACAAAGTCTGACAACACACGATGAAGTTTGGTCACCCACGACGAAGTCTGGTCGCCCACGATGAAGTCTGGTAACCCATGACGATGAAGTTTGGTAACCCACGACAAAGTCTAGTCGCCCGCGACAAAGACTGGTCGCCTACGATGAAAGCCTGGTCGCTCACGACAAAGTCTGGTCGCCCAAGACGAAGGCTAGTCGCCCAAAACAAAATCTCGGACATTTAGCCATCAATTCCGCCTAACTCACATAACTTATACCTCGCAAAACACTTTAACGATACATACGAGCTGGGGGCTAACTGTCGGGGTCAAAAACAGTCACGATGAAATTGATGTCTAAAAACCGTCATCGAAATGTTAGTCATACGATTCAAACATCAAACCGCACTAATCGTATCATCCCGATCAATGGAACAAGCCGCAAAACTTCCAAAAAGATCTAGTGCATTCTGCTTGCTAGTTGGCGAGCTGAATCTCGTACACTCAACTGAATAAACTAGTCAAGTCGCAATACTTCAGAAAGACCATAAGATCATATTTTTCGCAAGAATCGGATAACAATCGTAGAATCGCTAAGTGACCATATCTGTACTCTTTTGTCCTTAGTCGAGAAAGTTTTTTCCCACTGGTTTTTTCCTATCACTAAGGTTTTAACAAGGCAAGATGGCCCTCTCACGTCCAATGTTGGACTAGCATACTCGAAACAAATGTCCGAAGAAAACGAGAAACTTCGACAAATACGCAATCCTCGGACAAATGTTTCAATCCAGAATAACGTTTACGAACAACGCGAAGCATGCTCAAGTACGAATAATCGAGACGTTTCCAGACATACGTTCATCTCGCTTGTTGGCGAGATGAATTTGCCTAGAGAATTCATCTCGCAAGTCGGCGAGATGAATCGGAAACAATTCGTCTCGCCAACTGGCGAGATGAATCGGAAACAATCATCTCACCAACTGGAGAGATGAATCGGAAATAATTCATCTCGCCAACTGGCGAGATGAATCTGCTCATAAAATTTGTCTCGCTAGTTGGCAAGATGAATCGTAAACAATTAATCTCGCCAACTGGCGAGATGAATCTGCTCAGAAAATTCATCTCGCCAGTTGGCGAGATGAAGCGGAAAAAATTCATCACGCCAACTGGCAAGATGAATCGCACACACGTTTCGAATCGCTCCGAATGAATCGTCTCTCGTTCCGTATCATTCTGAATTTCCGTTGAGGTTTTACGATAAAACTCGTAAAACTTATTCCTTTTGTACGATGACTTCTTGCGATATGCGGAAGAATCTAGAAATCATTCTGTATTAATCAATCGCACAAAACGATGACGGTTAATTTAAATGCCAATGTTATCGATATAATCTCTCCGCCGAGGTTTCGGTCGCATCGTCGCACAAAAGCTTGGTTCTCCGACGAGAACCGTAAAAATCGCCTAAACCGTAAAATGGCCCAACAAGGCCTGAAACACGATAACGGCCCACTTACGATTTCAGACGAGAATCGAGCCCAAAGCGCAATAACGATCGAAGCTTCTCCTACAAGCCAAGAAGAAATGGAAGAAATCCAGAAAAGGAAGATTTCTGCAAAAGGATCAATCAAGAAAGGAAGATTTCCGCAGAAGACCGGAAGACATAAAAGGAAGATGGATAAATCCTAGAGCCTATATAAGAGATATGAAGAGAAGGAGTAGGGACACATTCAATTCACATTCTTTTCTCCGTACCAAAATACTTAGGGTTTTTAGATTACTTTTTCGTTCTTGCTAGTGAGCTGCGACTCAATTAGGTTATTCATAGTCTCTATTGTTAGTTTTAGGATACTCGCCGACTGTTTTTACGGCTGAGGCTATCGCTTGATTGTAACACGCTCACGAGATTCATATTAAGATTTCTGTTACCCTCTTTCATATCCTTAAATTCATTTTCGTATAAGTTATTTTCGTACTCTAATCTTTTTACGTTTGACTCAAAGAAATCCGGGATCTCTAGAAAGTTAGAGTTCTCTCTAATTTTCTGAACTAACATAAATTGATAGTGCGAATTTCGGTTCCCACATCCAGATTTTTCATATATCCGAATAACAACGGAGCAAATAAGGATCAAAAATTTGATTATCCGTATAGAGCGAATTGGATCCCGGATACCTTAAAAATACATGGTATTTTCTCAGCGGCCAGTCCTATTGAATATAAGATGAAAACTTAAAAATGACATTGCTTAAAAAAATATAAGAAGTCGTTAATACATTCCATGTTTTTTTTAACACATTTCTTATTCATTAATTGATAGTTGATACAATGTGATCCCATAAAAAAAACTGAGTTATAGAAGCACAAAAATAAAAATGAAATTGAAATGTATTAAAAACTGATATTTGTGATTTCGCTAAAACATGAGCATCTTTATTTGAGTGTCTTGATGTCCATTGCAATTTAATTTGATGTATTCAATTGTTCTCTTCTAATAAATAAAGTATTGACGCTAATTTTCGAACTGAATATGCATATTGGATTGATTGAATATGTTTGTAAGTTGTTGATAGTCTCCTTCAAAAAATACATGTCTATAACTCCGAGACCATGCGCGTTACATAGCATTATTAGCGCTTGTGCTTCAGCTTCAAGTGCAGTGGCTACTTTCCATCATGTGGCTTGACCCGAACCACAATAGAACCCTTATGCATTTGGTAAAATCCAAACCACTTGCACACTCGTATTTAAATTTACTAAAGCAACATTAAAATTACACTTTGTCCATGATGAATCCGGTCGGGTCCATGTGGACAAGTGCTAGCTAGTTTTGCAATTGGACTTTGGAGGATGAATTTGAATCCATTCTTCTGCATCAAATTTGGTATGTTGTAATATGCTGAGGTTTTGAATGATAGTGCTGTTGAATATTAGATTGTTCCTTTCTTTCCATATATTCCATAAAATCCAAAATGGTAATGGTAACGTACTTGACTCAATGATGTCGAGCTATGATCATGATAGTCTAGTATCTGATTGAAACTGGTCATAAAATCTTCATTTGGGTCATTGTGATTAAAATTGGGGACTAAAGTTGAATCTCATAACCCTGTAATTCTCGTACATATGAAGAAAATGTGTTTTAAGCTCTCTGAAGTTGGACATCTTTTATATTTGTCATCGGTGATCAAATGTCTTCTATACAACTTCTTTCTAGTTGCTAAAATGTTAGATACGACTCTCCATAAAAAATATTTGATTTTGGGTAATACGTTGATATTCCAGATATTCCTTTTTGTGTCTGGTACCTCCTGACTTTGAAATACATTGTTCCCATAAGATTGTTGATACCATGCAACCCAATATTCAGATTTCACACTATATTGTCCTTCCGCATTATACACCCATATAGTTGTATCTGGAACTTTTAATTGTGGAAGTTTGATAGATAAGAGAAGAGGTATATCATCATCATCATCATCTACCAACTCTGCTAGTTTAGTAAGATCTCATCTATTAAATGACTCCATAAATTCATTGATTGTTAGCTTTGGTGATTTGGTCGTGGTGCTCTCGGTGGGTTTGATGGTAGCCAAGGATCTTCCTAGAAATTTACTAACTCACTATTGCCCAATAAATAGGTCATCCCTGATTTCAAGGGACGTTGACCGTGAATCATAGACTTCCAACCATATGAAAGTTGGGTTCCTTTTGAAGCAGATAAAACATTTGTAGAAGAAAATATCTTCTTTTCATTATTTTGGCAAAAAACTGTTAGAAATCTTTTGATTCTCCATATCTGTTTTGCAAGTAGAGCGTTGTTGAACTGTTCAATGTTGCGAAACCGAGCCCTCCTTCATACTTTGGAATTGACGATCCCATGCCAACCAGTGCAAAGATTTTGGCATGTTTGAGCCGTTTTTTGACCACCAAAATCATGCGATTATTCTTTCAACTTCTTCACTAATCCCCTTTGGCAATTTAAAGCAACTCATGGAATATAGAGGCATTGCCAAAGCAATGGATTGTAGTAATATTTCACGTCCGACAAGAGTAAGGAAGCACTTTGTCCAACCTGTTGTTCATTGTTGTTGGTGTCGAAATCCTCTCAGCAAGATTTTACCTTCTTCACAATGAAATGACTCAGACAGTTTAGTCCAAAGTAGCCTTAACAGGATTCGCTAAGGATGGAATTTCACCTGGGAACGATCATAAAGTACCTGAGCACTTAGTATCCGCTATGACGCAATGGACCAAAAGACGGCCTGAGCAGGAAAGAGCCGAGTCAAAGCCATTCCGAGTATTCTGGGATAGTCCTAGATCGTGGAGTTGAAGGAAGTTAAGCTTAGCAAGAATATCGGAATTGTAGCCCGAGATATCCGAAAGCCCCAGCAAGAATCTGAACGGAACCGTAGTAGTATAAATAGAGGGAAAGAAAGGGAAAAGAGGATCTTTTTATTTCCTTTTTTGGCTAATTAACTTGTACGCGAGTTCAGGCTTATGAGCTTTTCAATCATTAATACGAATCTTCATTTTATTTAGTTTGAGTTTCAGTTGTGATTCTTCTTTATTAAACGAAAATCTACGAATTCCTCATTAAAATATTTGATAAATCTACTTTGTGGATTATAACATCCAAAAATTAGCGCCGTCTGTGGGGATTTTAATATTTTCTTACGCAAAGAGACGCCACAACCAGATCTAGTGTAATTATGATCGAAGAAATACCACCGCAGCCGGAAGGGTATACTAGCATGATCCTAGCGCTCTGCTAAACCGTGCAATCCATGTCCGAGAGGTTGGAAATACAGGATGCCTTGAACCAATCCCTTCTAGACTGACTTCATAAGATGGCAAAGGAATCTGCGGAACAAACAAAAGCACTCTCAGACCAAAACATGACAATCGCCCAGCGCCCAACAGAACAACATCGGCCCTTCGACGATAAATCAGTTCCTCAACCCGACAATATTGTATTGCCAGGGAACACTCTAGGAGACTATCATTCACCCCAACAACAAAGTCCATCAGGACACATGCACACCGCTACGGCACTGCCGACACTCTGCCCAATACAAATTCCCAGGATGAACAATCCACTCCGAGAGCTGACCAGTCTCAAAAGAATCCCGAGCGATCGAACCTCACCGAGCATGCCGAAAACCCCAACGGCGATCAGGACCAGACAGGCCCATCTGAATACTCAGATGACGAATCCGAGGGATACGAAGATTATCGTCATTCGTCCTCCCAGCCAGACAAGCGACCTCAACCCTCGACTCAAGAGATCCAAGAGATAAAAAATTCTCTCCAAGAGGTCGTCCGACAAATGAACTCCAAAGTCCACCAGGCAATCAATTCGGCTCGTGAACGACTGATGGAAGAAATACTTCAGAGCCCGTACGCCCTGCTCATCAAGAACGCTAAAGTACGAAACCATGGGAAGATCAAGATTGTCTTTTACGAAGGGAAAACATATCCCATCGCGTATATGACAGCTTTCCGCATAGCGGTTGGCTAGGCACAATTTGACGAACATGAAAGAGACGCAGGATACTGCCAACTATTCAGCGAGCACCTCCTATAACCAGCGTCAACTTGATTCTCCCGATTGCCGGAAGGTTCGATACATAGTTTCAACCAGATGCATCTAGTGTTCCTGAAACATTATTCCGTATACATCGAAAGAGACATTTCAGACGCTGATATGTGGAGTATGACCCAAGGGCCCAATGAACCCCTCAGAAAATTCTTAGACCGTTTTAAAGAAGTACTATCCCGAGTGGTAGTGACTGACAACGCAACTATCGCCGCCCTCAAAAACGTGGTTTGGGGTGAATTGGAATTCCGGAAAGATCTGATCTTGAACCCTCCGACAACCATCAACGACGCCCTCCACAGAGGAAAGATTTTCGCACGTATAGAAGACGACCTAATCAAAATGCGTAAGAGGAACAGAGAAAAAATTCAGGCACCTCAGCCAGTCGCCTCAAGGCACCCACCTTAGATGGAAATCAGGCCTTATATGCCAAGAGATCTAAAAGAGGTCCGTGGAACCAATGGAAACGAGCTGATGAACAGGGAAGCACAAAAAAGTATTGCGTTTATCACAATCAAGACGGTCATTCAACCGAGGAATGCAGGAGTTTCAAATCCTTCTTGTTTGCGAAATATCGATCTGGAGAGCTAATCAAACCCAGCCAAAGTAACATAACAAACACCCAACACGACAAAAAGGAACAAGGTGAGGATGCCAACCCTGTAGAATGACTTCGGGAGAAACTACCGCATGTCGCCTCAACTCCACCATTCAAGAAAAGAATCAACATGATAATGGGAAACCATCAATTCCGCCTGAACTCGGTCACGTCAATCAAAGCGTACGAACGAAAGGTTGCATCATGCGAAAGGTGGCAGACCAAACCTCAAGAATCCGGAGAACTCATCCTATTTGACGAGCTAGATACGACAAGCCTCGATGTGTTGCATGTTGACCCATTAGTCATCGACCCTGATCCTCAGCGATTTTGAGATTTTCAGGGTACTCGTGGACACCGGGAGCTCCATAGACCTCATCTTCAAGGAGACTCTAGTCAAAATGGACATTTACATGTCTCAAATAGAAGGACCTCCTACACCTTTAACAGGTTTCACGAGCGAGACCACTATGACACTAGGGACAATCAAGTTACTTATGCACGCCGCATGCGTATCCAGAATTATTGAATACACCGTAATGGACCGCCTGACAATATACAATGCCATCTTAGGACGCCTTTGATTAACGCAATGCAAGTAGTACCATCCACGTACCATCAATGTGTTAAGTTTCCAACTAAGGAAGGGGTCAAAACGATCAAAGGGAGTCAGAGGTCGATTCGTGCTTGCTACTTAGCCGAACTCTAGCTCATAAAGAATGCCTTATTGCAATTACAGATCGGGGAACCAATTACCCCATAAACTCTCAATTATGAAAAACCCAAGCTGGATGAGGTGACACAATACTGCATTGACCCAGGTTTCGCAGAATGCTGCGTTGGGATAGGCTCCAAATACGAAAAGACACAAAGGAAGACCTGATCGATTTCCTCAAGGAGAATAAACATACTTTCACGTGGAGCACCGCATACATGCCCGACATAAGTTTGGATATAATATTTAACGAGCTAAACGCACACCCACTTTACAAACCAGTTAAACAAAAGAAACGCAGTTGGGCGCTGAATGAGCTCAGGCGGTCCGAGACGAAGTAGAAAAACTATTGGGCGCAGGGTCCACTACTGAAGTAAGATACCCCGACTGGCTGGCAAACCCCATGGTGGTCAAGAAAAAGAATGGGAAGTGGAGAGTATCCATCGACATCACAGACCTAAACAAAGCATGTCCCAAAGATAGCTTCCCGCTATCGAACATAGACCAGCTAGTAGAAGCGACAACAGGATACAAACTCCTCTTATTCATGGGAGCCTTCTCGGGCAATAATCAAATACTAATGCATCCTGATGACATAAAGAAAACGGCCTTCCTTACCGATAGAGGTATATACTGCTATATGGTGATGCCTTTCGGCTTGAAGAACGGTTGGGCAACCTATAACGTCTTGGTAAACTAGATGTTTTTGGAACAGCTCGGGAAGATGATAGAAGTGTACATCGACGATATGCTCGTCAAGTCCTCCGACGAGGACGACCACGTAAAGGACCTTCGTGTCTGTTTCCAAATTCTAAACACCTACGGGATGAAGCTGAATCCGGCTAAGTGTACTTTCGCGGTTACTTCGGGAGAATTTCTTGGTTACCTAGTAACCAAAAGAGGCAGCGAAGCCAATCCCAAGCAGATCAATGATTGAGAATGTCGTCACCCAAAAAACACAAGAGAAGTACATAGGCTAACAGGTTGCATAATAGCCTAACCCGCTTCATCTCCAAATCAACGGAAATTTGTTTACCATTCTATAATCTCCTCAAAGTAAATAAGAAGTTTGTTTGGAATGAAGAATGCGAACAAGCATTCACAAAACTAAAAAAACTACCTGATGACACCATTAGTGCTCTCTAAGCCGTAGGAAGGGGAAACCCAGTTCCTATACATAGCGGTTTCGACTCACGCGATCAGCTCGGTCCTAGTATGCGAAGACGTGGGTAACCAAAAACCAATATTCTACCTAAGTAAGATCCTGGATGATGCAGAAACAAGGTATCCAATGATAGAAAATCTAACGTTGGCAGTAGTCCACTCGACAAGGAAGCTAAGATCCTATTTTCAATTACACTCGATCGTTGTTTTATCAAACCAGCCGTTGCGTACGATCCTGCACAGCCCGATCCAGTCAGGGAGATTGTCAAAATGGGCAATCAAGCTGAACGAACATGATATAAAATTCGAGAGCAGAACATGCGCGAAATCTTAGGGCTGAGTTATACTTAAGTATGTATCGTGATAAAGGCTGAGTTATTCGTACGTCTAGAATGTAATAAGGGCTGAGTTATACTTAAGTCTGTATCGTGATAAAGGCTGAGTTATTCTTACCTCGGTAACTGAAATCGAATTGAAATTTTTTAAAAACCCTTTATTATTTAATAAACTTAAAAATTCTAACTGACAAAATGTCAATCAAACCTTTATTCGTGTACAGTTTAGTGACTTTTACACGCAAACCCTACTGGAGGTACAATTAAAAGTCGCAAATCCTATCAGTTTGACCTCGGTAACGTAATTAAGAGATCATTTACCTCGGTTATGAAAATTTCTCGACATTAGTGTAATAATTAAGAAGCGGTAATACTTATCTANCTAATATCTGAGTTAATGTGTTTTCTTGATATCTAAGTTATCTAAATAAACAACTGGGTTTTTATGTTTATGTCTGAGTTATGTTATAGACAATACGACTGAGTAATGATTTTTTACGATACGGATGAGTTATGTTTACCATAGGACTGAGTTATTGTTACTCTATGACTGTGTTATGACTAAGTTACGATTGAGTTAGGGTTTAATGTTTAGTATTATGGTTTCGACCAACTCCAACGTGACGGTATTACGGCAAAATGCAGTGTGTAATTTGATTTTTGCTCTCCAATCGATATTTTTTCAACAAAATTCGATATAGAAAATCTTTAGTTTTAATATGTATAATAATAAGGAATATTCTTTTTAGTGTGATATTTGATGTTGTGGTTCGAGATGAATGTTTTTTAGTGTTAAAACCACATTAAAATAGTGTGATTTAAACACTATTATAGTGTTAAGTTGGAGATACTCTAAGAAATATAAAAAACTTAG